>JAODKM010000038.1:1051154-1065822 GCA_026780845.1 Petrocephalus sullivani
TCCTAGATTTGACTCCTTTAAAATTGGGTGCGTCTTATATGCCGGTGCGTCTTATACGGCGGAAAATACGGTAAGTGACGTGTGAGGGTCTTCGAGCACTCCAGCACTAGCTGTAATCAACTCTCATCCGTAATTAGAGTAATGTTTTCTGTTTTGGACATCTACTTGTGAGTTTAAGTTTCGCCCATGTCATTAATGTATTCATTTGTTTCCTTGAAACAAAATGATGCTGTTTCCTCTCGGATGTTTTTTTCAGCAGGGGTGGCATGCCCGCTAGACCCCCCCTCGCCCCCCCCCCAAAAGGGTTTCATGTGCCTAAGTGGTGCACGTGCGCAGTACCCTGGCAGTGGGATTGAATATCATCAGATATTAAATGTGAAATAGTGACACTTCACTGGCAAACATTAGGGCATATGGATTTATACATAATGCCCAGACCCACTACTTATAGGCTGCTTTACTCTGCTCTCCGGTTTCTCGCCACCACTACTCCTGCCTGTTTGTATTACCTGTTGAATTGTTACATTTAACAGTGAGTAATATTAGATCATTCTCACATCAGAATATTTGATCTTGCTGCCAGTAAGAACATAAACATGTTATACAAGCCATTTCTCATATTATATTTTGTAGAAATGCATTTCTTTAACTTCGAAGCATTGGGGCGTAGCACAGAACGTAGAGTCCCTCTGTAGCTAAACTAAACTCTACTAAAGTCTACTTTCTCATCAACATCAGGCACTTTTTTTTTTCTTGGGAAAATATTTTTGCAGTTCTTGATTTAATTTTTGGGGTCTACTAGAAGAGATTTACATGCTTCAATGTCCCAAAAATACACGTGCACTGAAGCAAACAAAGATGGCTGACCTGGTCATGAAGGAAAAATACTAGATGGTTTTCTTGCTTGTTTCCTATCCTTGCTGCTTGTAGCTAAAGCCATGTTCATACATGAACTCCGGACATTTTCCAGAGAATTATTCAAGTTCGGACATTTTCAGGAGTTGTCCTTCCGTCAGAGGTGTTTACAACAACTAGAAATATTCCTGTTGGTACGCGGTAGTGATGCGTGGGTCGACCTGTGACCCATGGGTAACCACTGGTGTGGGCAGTTTTAGGGCAGACGTTTTTAAAATATTGTTGGGGCGGGCGGGTCAAAAAGTTACAAAACGCATTTCATTATCAATCAAAACTTGTTGTAAATGGGGTTCGAATTACCAGGAGGATCTCCTAGTTCCACCCGCAATCACAATCAGGGAAATAAAAGGAAATAAAGCTACCCGTAGTTTTAGTTTACACCACCAAACCCTCTCCTAGACTAGTTTGGTGAAATATCACAGTTAAGTATGCTCTGCTCTAGGCAAAATTAAGTTAAAAGAAGACCTAAGTTCTACTAAGTTCATTCAAATCTGTTAGTTCTCAGATCTGATGTTACGTCAGATGTTAGTTTTGACAACTAGTGTGTTTTGCATACATGCGCGTTTGTGTGTGTGCGAGAGAGATGTCTTTCATGCAATTTTCTGTAAGCCTTGAATAAATGACATAAAAAGCGATCTTTCGGTGTCTGTTGTTGTTGTTTGGTACACACTTAATCTTGCATCACACTGTTTCATCATCTTCAATGCGAATCTAGCACAGATCTATGTCATCTATGGGTTACAGTGTCACAAATGAACCTTCATTGGTAGGTTCCATTCAATACTGGCTCACTGGTATTTCGTTTTTTTTCCTTGGGTCGGGTTTTGGGTCATTATCCACACATATTTTTGCGGGTTGGGCGGGGCAGTTTGGATCTCCTGACGGGTCGGTTTGGGGCAGGTATTAAAAAGCCGACCCGCGTGACACTAGTACTTGGGGTGGCGCTAGGGAAGAGCATGTAGCAGGTAGGGCATGACATATATATCCTGCCTCAGCAACGAGTGTTTTTGCTTCAATATTAGTTTTTCATTTGGTTATAGGGTTGGGCGATATGGCCTAAAATTCATATTGCGGTATAATTTGAACCATAGACGGTAGATGGTATATATTGCGGTATATAATTTGGTATGTAAATTTCAATATAACTGTAATACTGGACAGTTCGAGCTGATGATCAGGTCACTCCTTTATTTAACTGGCGGCCCAACCAACATCAACACAATGCAGAGAACCCCCCCGCTCGCTCTGGTTACACACGCTCAGGTTGAAGAACCCAGCAGAGCGAAAGCTGTTAAAACTGAAGCCGGCAGAGCATGTACGGATGCTCATGGGTTGTATTCCTGATTGGGCCTTGTACGTTGCCCTTGTGTGCACCCTGTCCGACCCTCGTGTGTCCTTAGCTTTGTGTAAGCTTCCCACCGTGTGTGTGTTGTGGTCCAGAGTCTGACCTCCCTGTGTTTCGCCAGTTTAGTGCCTGTATTACCCTTGTTAACGGATATAATAAGAGCCTCGTTGTCTTCCATTAACAAGTCAGCTCGTCATTCACCGCCCTCACGATGTCTCGCTCTGCTCGGTGTAGGGCTGCACGATTAACCTTTATCGCATCGATATTGAGGTTTTAACTCCCGCAATAACCTAACCTCAGCAGTCTGAGGTTTTTTCCCCCGCCTCTGATATTTGAGTGACAAACCTATTAGCCAATCAAAATGGTCGAATCTCGCGTTCCTGGCTTGCTGGCCAATTAGAAATGGCAATGGAAACAAGGTTGTATGCAGTGCACTGGCTTTCTGTCAGCAGCAAAGCAGCTAACACACAACGTGTACCTTGAATTGTGCCAATAGAAAAAGCTTGTAACTGTGCAGAAATGGCCGAAGGCACTTCTTCGGTGACAGGAGAGGAAGCGGGGGAGCACTTGGTTAACAAGAAGGGTGTTACTTCAGCTGTTTGGACTTATTTTGGATTCGCGAAGAACGACGTGGAGCAAAAGAGTGCTAAATGTGAAATATGTCGACGTGCCGTGGCCAGATCCACATTGTTTTTCTAATTGTAAATCTAAATCTAATAGGAATTCATTTTCTATTTTTCAGTGTTTTAAGATTGTTAAATTTAAAAACAAATGACTAAGTGGTTAAATTAATTTCCATTATGTCTTCTTATTCTTTGGTATTTAGGTTCAGGTATTTAATAACCATGAAGCATCAAACAATCTCATTGCCTCAATCACTATGTATGTAGTTTATTTAACCCTCTGTGTCGTAAAAGTAACAACATATTTTATTCATAATTTTAGGTTTTAGGCACTTAAAAGTATTGAACGCAAAAATCGGAAATCGCATCGCCATCGCAATATTTGTCAGAAAAACAGCAATTAGGTTTTTTCTCAAAATTGTGCAGCCCTAGCTCGGTGCCACAATATGATAATTTGTCTCACTCCAAAATACAGAATACCGAATAGGCGTTACTTTTTGGATGTCAAGCTACCGGAGTTGTTTAATCTAATCTCTTGTCACTCACGTAACCTGCTACAAGCGGATCCCAAAGCGCTAAAAGCCAACTGCATGTCTTGAAATTGCGGCTTTGACATTTCATAAAATCTTAAAGCAGTGATGGCAATAATTTTGCAGCTGCAAAATGTATATAGCAGAACCACTGCGATGCAACCGAACAGCACATGATAAATTCATGTATCATTACAGCCCTTGTAATTAATTTAAATGCGGAACTGAACTGCTGAAACTATTAAAAATACCCCTGTGAATAGCCTGGGTAGAGCTGCCCTTCAGGAACCCTCAGAATGCAGGCATCTTGGCTCCTCGCCCTTTGACAGGTGCCTGCTGCAGTGCTCATTAGTGAAACTGAATAGTTTATGTAGGTGTATAGGTATATGCATGCACATCAGCTGTACATGCTTGAGGATTATTATGGCCCTGAGATTGGGTCTCTTGGCAGATTTGGGGCAAGAATGTGCTGGTCCTCAGTTTAAGCCTTCACTGATGTTAAGTTTGTCGTATTGTGATGGCGGCTGGAATGGGAAGAGAAGGTGCTAATGGCTAACGTCCTCGTTCCTTTGGGGTATCAGACTGGTCGTTGGTGCCTAGCGGTGTTATAGTAGTGTATGCTTACTGGGCATGTTCCTTGGGGCGAGATTCAAGATGCTGTGGGCACCACCCTCTGCAGCACACTGGCTAGGTCATAACCCTTAATTGCCATGCAGCGACAGGTCAAAGGTCAGCTTTCCTTTGGGTGCATAGAGGGAGCGGTAATGAGACGCTGGGTAAACAATGAAAAGGAGAGCAAACAAGCAGAGACTACCTGCTTCACTTGGGCCAGGCTCTTAGGGCGCGTTTCCACCACACCAGGTACCGAACTTTTAGTACTTAATACTTTCCCTTTTCTACTTACTTTCGGTCAAGTACCAGTACCAAAAGTTCCAGTACCTAAAGTACGAAACCAGCTGAGATACTTTTTTGGTACTGGGGTGAGACAAACTTTCTTTGTCGAATGGTTATGCAAATACCCTGCCTCTAAACACAGTACAACCACAATCTTGAAAAAAGTTACAAATGAAACTGAAAACAACGATAAATAAAGTTAAAAAAAATAAAAAAAGTATATAAATATTTTAATTGCAATCTGGTCAGAAGAACAGATACAAGAAGATCAGGATGGCATGACAAATTTAAAAGGTTTGTTTAATATACTAGTGCAGCATGGTATTAAACAAATTTTAAATATAACGATGTGATTTTGTTGTAATAAACACTGGGGTATATTATAAAGTGAAAACGACTTACATTTTTTCACAAACCCGTCTTAGGAATGATTTAAACGGCAAGGATGAAAATGATTATGATTGTCTCGGAAAACAAATGGAGTGCTCATACAAATGCAGCAGAGGTAACCTTTAAACTAATTTTTAAAACATATATTGCCTATAAAAATATATTCCCGTGTTGTTTATATACAAGCTATAAAATTAATAATAATTGAAATTGCAAAGCTAGCAAAGTTTATTTTTATTTATTTATTTATTTTCCCTCCCTTTTTCTTCCTTCCTCCCCCCCCCCCCATTAGGTAACTTTTAACCCTAGGGCTATAATGGCCATACAATATGAAGGTATGAAAAATCTCAATCTAGCTGACTAACGATGTAAGAAGTGCACTTGCCTAACACGCATTAGATTTAATATCAAGCACTGTCCAGCTGTATAATATGCTATAGCAATTTTTCCGAATACAGTACAAAATACCCTGCCTGGTATTGTCCTCATTCAGCTCCAGTACCAGTTTTTCCATCAGTGGAAAAGTGGCACCTTGAAGTACTGTACCTAATGCTGGGCGGTATACTGGTTCATACAAAAAAACAGTATTTATTTTTATGATATGGATTTTTCTTATACCGTAATACCGGTTTAAATAGCCTAAACAACGTCCAGAACGTGGTGCAGCGGGAACTGTTTAAGGGGGGGGCATTTTTACTGGTGCACCGCTGAACATGCATGCAACGGATTACATGCGTTATGGTGCGTTCGTTTACACCGACTACGAGTGACACGTCACAACCGACCAATTTCCCGTTCTACACAACTCGGAACAAACATGGCTGCCTCCGCGAACACGCTGTTATTGTCGTGATCTGAGCATGAAAGCTCATGGAAAGACATTTATTACTTCACATAAAAGACTGCATGCGATTACATTCATAACTAGTAATACATTTAATAATATAAACAGTTTTAAAATATCTATAAAATAGAGAAGCCGTGAAACACTTATTATTGACAGTGTAAGCTGCCATGTTGAAATGACGGGGAATCTCGTACAAATCCGACTTCAACCTCTGGATATTTCTGGAAGTCTAAATGCTTCTTTGGATGCTTGAAAATTTTAGTTTTTAAGTTGTTTGCAAAATTTGTTGAATAAACAGGTTCTATATTTTGACTGCAACTGTGATGCAGTGCGATTCCTTCTCTTCATTAGTGCCACCCCCTTGAAAACTGTATCACTTTATGGGGCCATGCAAACCTGTATCACTTGTGTGAATTATTTTTTTGTACAATGTATAATTCTCATGACAGTGGAATAGGTTATTCCTAGCCATTCTACTGCAATAATTGAAGTGGAAAATATGGTTAACACCAACTGATGCATGGGGGGAAAAATATCGTTGAATACCGTGAATATCGTTGAATATCGGGTCAAATGGAATCTTCCATTCTATCGGGATAGTAATGGAAGATGCCAGTAACCAGAACAACAGCCAAAGGGCGCTTTTCCACCTCATCGTGTACCATACTTGTGGTATTTCCAGGAAGTACTAGAGTTGGGCGGTATGACCAAAATTCTATCACAGTATTTTTCAAAATTATGACGGTTTCACGGTATTCAACGATATTTTTTCCCATGGTGGGAACTTCTGACAAAAGTCGATTGAGGAATGTCTCTGTATGTCGCAGAATGCACTCTCTCACTCTCAAGTTTAGGAACCTGGATCCTGGTACCACTTTCATGCATCGTTGTCGTGCCACGGAACATTGTCACAGTTTTGACGTTTATGCTAAACAGGAATCGGTGACACGACATTTTACAGATTAGACTTCCCACACAAAGTTAGCAGCACCATAGCTAATGATGCTTACTGTCATTGCCGTTTTTCATGGTGGACGATGAGGGATTGTCAGCTTATTCCCCACTTACGAGGTCTCGAAGTAATGCCTACAACATGTATCATTGATTATTAAATCTGGCCAGTAGATTAAACTTTTCCACAGAATAAATAAAGGAAGTGATGTTGTTCTGTTAAACTGTGCCGGTTCTTGGTATCGACAGTATCGCACAAAATTTGCAGCAGTATGTACGTCTGACATACTAAAAATGACTTGGCGTACACGATGAGATGAGAAATGACAGGAAAGCCGGAGCAGAGGAATAAGGTTTTCATTAATCCATTTCTTGTAATTGACTGACATACAAAAAATAATTCCATCTGCTTCGTTTTTGCTCCCATAATTCTATCCTTTTTCTTAGTCGATGCAGAACTTCCAAGTTGGTGCGGGTGCTTGTGGTCAACCAATCATTCGAAGCTCATCACTAGAAGCTAGGGGTTGCACGACTTTTTTTTTTATTTAAAGTTGACAGTTAAGTTGAGTCAATGATGACTAATTGCTGATGACTGGTGAATAATGTTTGCCGTGCGCAGGGGGCTCAGGCTGAAAGCTGCTCTACCCTCGAGTTGTAGCAGATCAGAAGCTGTAACTTGCAGCAGGACAAAGGGCTGCAATTGCCATGTATAAGCTCATCCTGTAATATACTTATTTAAAAATGAGGTTGAATGCATGAAAATATTATTAAATATACCTTATCATACAAAATTTTAACTTACAATGATTGGTAGTAATAGAAAAGAGAATTTTTACAACCCTGTCTGTCAAAACGACTGATAGTGGAAAAGTCTAACGCAACCTCTGCTCCTAACAAACGGCTCTCAGCCGCTTGGCGTATTCCTCGGCTGGTCTGAGATCCTCAGCCCCAGCCCGCTGATGTCATTCCGTATTTGACTGTAATAACGAAGCTGCGGTCTAAGTGCAGGGGGGGTGGCGTGCGCTAGCAGTCGGCTAGCCCTAACCCTGCTGAGCTGGCAGGGTGTGTGTCTGGCAGCACTAGCAGTGGGACCCAGATGCGTCCCGTACATCTGTTACGTCGGGAATGGCTGGACGCAGTCGCAGCAGTCGCAGGGCCAGCTGCTGGCATGGAAGCGGCACTTTGCTTATCTTGCTGTGCGAGCCTGGATTGCTGGCAGCCTGTTGATACAGTAGCCATGGTTTCTCCAAACAAGGCCCTCTGGTCAGAGGCCTGTGGAATATGGCATGGATGCCTTTATTTTTGTCTGAGCTGCAAGCAACTTCCTCTAAGGCTGCTCGCAACACCGGCACAGCTGAAAATGTGCAATTGGAGTTATGCTAATTCATGGTAATGAGCTGCCGGGCTGGGGCATGTGACATGTGACTCAGCGTGACGCTGAGAGGTACTGGAGTGATCCGTGGAATTCCTCGCAGCTGTCCTGCCCTCTGGGTCTCCCTGGCCAGTCAGGGTCTCCCGGCCTGCACTGCCTTCCCATATGAGCTGTGCCGATTCCCAGAAGTAAGCTATAGTCTAGGTATTCCTGAAGCCCCTGATCATCACTGGCCTCCCTGCTGAGCGCTGAAGGAGCCTGACTGGTTATAAGAAACAGGTCTTGGCTGCGGCCTGCTTTGTCAGTCATGAACAAAGGGGCTGGCGCTGTCACTCCGGTAGCACACTGAGCAGGAGCAGGGAGTCTGACTGAGGTACCATAAACAGCCGCTCGTCCGGCTTCTTTCTCAGGGGCGATTAAGAGCAGAACACCAGGGGGGAGGGCCAGCACGATGGGGGTGGGCAGGGGTGTGGCTGTGTGCTGGTGGAGGCAGGCTCCTTTGGGCTGCAAGGGCCTCCTGACCAAGCATGCCGGGGGGGGTGCATTTGTGAGAGTCGCAGCAGAAACGGCCTTGTGGAGAATAGCCAGCTATTCGCCATTAGTTAGCGTGAAAGCACTGCTAGCTTGTGCCACGACCAGGCAGCTAACAAGGTAACAAGACTCCTTAGATGGGCGTCTCTATTAATAAGTCAACTAGAATTGATTGCTTCGACTTGGCAATTTTGGGCAGGTCCAGCAGTACTATAAAATTGCTATTTCTTATCTTGCCATGACTTCTGATGTCGGAGCAGTGCTCTGAATCTCATAGAAAGGACAATAAATCTTTATGCTTGGAGTTATAAATTATATACGGAGTTATAAATTATTTATAAAATATAAATTGGAGTTACAAAATGGAGTTATATTGATGCATTGGGAGTTTTATAACGGCGTGCTTAAGAATGCCTTGGATGGGGACACACCCCACCAAATGTGGGGCGGGAGACATCGGGGGTGGGAAAAGGGCTGTTCTGCAGTGTTGCCTGGTAACAGGATCAGCGAACAGTCAGTGTTGAAGATCTGGGCAGTGTTTCCTGGTAACTGGATCAGCATATAGTTAGTACTGACGAGCTGCTTGTACTTGTTTGATGAATAGCTCTCAAGGCGATTTAGATGTCATTTAGATTTTTGACTATGATACAATTATCAGAAGGTGAACTTAGTGTACTTGTTTCTTAAACACTGAAGAGCTCATTTTAAATTCTTGGTGGTGACAACATCATTTTGGTTTCTCTAGTGCTGTTTTTGTTGGCGTTGTCTATAACGCAACCAGATTAAAAATGGCAACAACAGACCATATGAGGAACTCCAAGGAGCTGGATTTAGATGTTTTTAAGCATCTTAAAGGCTAATTTATACTACTGTCTAGAATCTATACTAGTTTGTAGCCACATAGCCGTGTACCCTATGCCAAGCCCTACACCGTAGCTGGACATGCAGCTCCCCAGTAATGTGGCTACGCGGCTACTTACTGTGTTGGCTACGTCGGCTATGCAGCTACTGGTTGTAGGCTACGTGGCTACTGATTCTATGCAGAAGTATAGATCAGCCTTAAGTAACCTCATAACAAGCCCCGTGAGAACCGCCTCTGCTTGTGGTTGCATCAGAACCGGAACCGTAGCTTTGTCAGTGAAAATGTTAATGAAATCTGCATTTCTGCCTCCTTGGTCAGCTCTTCCTCTCCCATGATTCAATAGGCACCCCATCATATTTTCATTCAATACCAGAAGGACCTACTTGCAAACTGGTTCTTCACAATGTGATGACTGACCCTTTTGGGTTGATGGCCCCTGTTTTCTTGCAGGTCAGATTTCCATGTGCTGTAATGTTTAGCGATGGGCCGCGTTGTGGTTCTGCGGCCAGCGTTCAGGGCTTTAGCTTATCGTTTGTGTGACCTGGGAGGGAACTGCTGCCGCGTCAGTTTGTCTGGCTTTCCCATGTTGTTCATATGAACAGGTGCTTCTAAATTGTCAGTCTCTGTCATTCGGGGCTACCATTCTCTCCAGGTGGTTCTCTGCCTCATGTCCTGTGTTTCCTGGCACAGACTTCAGGCTCCCTGTGGCCTGCACTGGGGAAGTTCTTATGGATGGATGGATGGATGGATGGAGTAGATGTAGATGACGTTCTTTCTCCGCGCTTCCCCGCAGACGTTCCGGTGTTGGAGCAGCCGGAGCTGTTCCTGAAGAAGCTGCAGCAGTGCTGTACCATCTTCGATTTCATGGACACGCTGTCAGACCTCAAGATGAAGGAGTACAAGCGTTCCACCCTCAACGAGCTGGTGGACTACGTCACTGTCAGCCGGGGCTACCTGACGGAGCAGGCCTACCCGGAGGTGGTCAGAATGGTGAGGGGCGTCCACCCCCAAGGGCGTCTTTGCACCTAGTCGTTCTCCTGCCCCTTCCCGATTCACAGCTATTCCTATTGGTTGGTGAGATGTCACTCCAATGTAAGGCGGGAACCTCATTTGACCCAGGCCCAATCATTGTTTGTATGCCTGTCAATCGGATTAGGACAGAGCTCTGTTCTGCTGTGCATAACGACAGCATGAAGCCAGTCAGGTTATGGCTTGAAAAGGGCCAGGTGGCATCCACACTTTCTGTAGTGATGTCAGGCATGTATGTGGGTAAACATGCAGGTGAAATAAATCAGTATCATCAGGAGACCCAGTGAGACCCAGCCACCTCTGCTATTGGGCACAAGGGAAGGGAACTTCCTGGCTGGACTAACAGCCCTGCATAGGGCTCGCACACCCTCATTCACTATGGGACAATTTAGTGATGGCAGTTTGCCTAACTTGAGCAAGGCTTTGGACCACAGCAGGACCCCTGTGAGATACCAACACCTACAAGAGGCGTGAGGTGAAAAAATGTGGTTTGCTTTTAGAAACATTTCCATTGTAACTTTTGTAATCTAGCTCAGGTTAAGAAAAGGAAGTTAAATTGAGAGCCCTTCAGTAGTGACATGTAGGTTACATTTTAATACAAGGTTTTTATTTTTCTTTAATTGCTTACTGTTCATATTTAAACTATCCATTACGGTTCATTGTTACATTAATAATTCACAATTTAAAAAAAAAATGCAGATTTGCTTTTGAAGTTGACTGAGCTTTCCACTAGAGGGCAGCAAAGCATCACTGCCAACATACTCTTGCTTACTCTTGCTTCCTCTTTTGAACTTGTTGTTTGGTTATTTTCATTATTTCCTGAGTGATTTGTTTCCCGCTGCGACTCCTGCGCCGTGTGGCCTTCTCCTGCCAGCTGGATCACTTTCCCTGCTCTCAGGAGTGTCACCAACTCCTGGCAGCTGCTTTCGGAACGGAATGCCAGCTCCGCGGCAGTTCTGCACCCGATTGACATTAACATGGCTTTCTTATCCGCACTAGGTGTCCCACAATATTTTCCGGACCCTTCCTCCCAGCGACAGTAATGAATTTGACCCTGAGGAAGATGAGCCAACACTTGAGGCATCATGGCCACACTTACAGGTACCGGCTGCGTGTCCTAGCAGAGGTGGTCTCCTTGTGGCTGCCGTGAGGACCCTTTGCTTCCTCCTGTCTCACGTTAGTCTTTAAGCCGACTGAGGGTGGGCCATTCTAATTATCCCTGAATGAGTCTCCCGGTCTTAAAACACCATCTGGCCCTCCTGCCAGTTACGTTTTTGTGTTTGTTTGGTCAGATTTTAGAGTCTGTATTCTCCTTCAGTTTATCACCCTTTTTGGCTACAGTGTACACAATTATGCACAATTAAACGAAGAAATCGTGCCACATCACACTGAAATGTAATGACCACCTGTCATGAGAGGGACTTACTGAAGACCAGGGTCGACTGCAAGTGGGGTTTATATTTCTTTTAATGAGCATTCTTCTTTATAAAGGACAGTCGTATGTCACGAACCTCGTAACCCGAGGACTCCCTGTATAGCAATGAAAAAATATATATGAATGGATGACAGAGCGACGGAATTCATGCTTTTTATACCTCTCAGAGGATGAAGGAACAATGGAAAAACGTATGGTACTTTTACACATTTTAGAATACTGTATCATGTACCTGCTCAACAGTTTATGGCCTGTGCTTGTTTGGCTAGGGGTTTGATACTTATGAACCATTTATTTCTGGAATTTTTGAGCTTGTTTTTGGACCTGAAACCATGGAAATGGGGGTCTCATACATACCATGTCTACCCTGAACTACTGTTGAATTTAAATGTTTAATTTGAGAAGCTGTACTTTTCCTCCTTTTGCTGCTGTGGTGGTTTTATTTAGCATGAGTGCGTCAAAGAGGCATCACAGCTTTTCCTCAGGCTGGCATCCCGGGGAATAATATTCTCTCCTCTCTGTCCCCCTAGCTTGTATATGAGTTCTTCATACGCTTCTTGGAGAGTCAAGAATTCCAGCCCAGCATTGCCAAAAAATATATAGACCAGAAATTTGTATTACAGGTGAGTTTCTTTTGGTGGTGCTGTGTGTGTGTGTGTGTGTGTGTGTGTGTGTGTGAGCAAGCACACATTACGTGCCTCTCTTCCTCCTGTCCCCAAACAGCTCCTGGAGCTCTTTGACAGTGAGGACCCCCGGGAGAGGGACTACCTGAAGACAGTCTTACACAGAATTTATGGGAAGTTCCTGGGACTGCGGGCTTTTATACGAAAACAGATTAACAATATTTTTCTACGGTAAGCGGTGGGGGGTGGCCACTGTCGGTTTGGCATTCGTCGTGATGACATCGCCGTCATGGCCTCGCCGTGGCTACAGACTCTGGCTACATCTCTGACACCTGCCTTTCAAACTCTGCCCCCACAGTTTTGTGTATGAAACAGAGCACTTCAATGGCGTGGCGGAGCTGCTGGAGATCCTGGGCAGGTAGGTGTCCGCATGCAGAGGGTTCAGGCTCGTGAGATCAGTTAGGAGGCACCTTCTGTTCCCCATGCCTCACCATCCCTCTGGTCTGTAAACCTGTTTGGTAGCACAGCTGCTGCTCTCCTTGTCTTCAGCTGTGGGCCAGGGCAGGGTCGGCCGGGGTCGTGTGGTGTGTAAGCGAGTGGCTCGCTGGCCTTGCCTGCGACTGACAGGCACTTTCTCTTGCTCCGCCCCCTCAGCATCATCAATGGCTTCGCCCTTCCCCTCAAGGCAGAGCACAAGCAGTTCCTGGTCAAAGTGTTGATCCCACTGCACACCGTCAGGAGCCTCTCGCTCTTCCATGCGCAGGTGGGGGGGTTGTGGGCGGGGCTTCCAGCTTACCTAGGGCCTTTGTTCCGTGAAAAGGATCCTTGTAGGATGACTCTCAGTAGTCATGAATCACATGCTGTGCAGCAGTTGTGCTGTGCAGCAGGTTGTAATTCTTTCATATATCTCACTTTCAGTTGGCCTATTGTATCGTACAGTTTCTGGAGAAGGACCCAACACTAACAGAGCCGGTAATTAATGCGCCGTGGAGTGAACACTATGTAGGAAATGGGTTGGATTTTGCAGTCCTGACATGCTTTTGCTCTCTCTTAGGTCATCAGAGGTTTGCTAAAATTCTGGCCAAAAACATGCAGTCAAAAAGAGGTAACGGTCTTGTATGATCAGAGGTTTTCACATCTGCCTGAGGAAGAGTCTGGGCTCAAGCTGAGCTGGTCCCCGGAGACCATCTCGGTGCCCACTGTCCTCACTGGGCTCTCCCCCTACCCCCCACCAGGTGATGTTCCTCGGGGAACTGGAAGAGATCCTGGATGTGATTGAACCCACACAGTTTGTCAAGATTCAGGAGCCCCTCTTCAAGCAGATCTCCAAATGCGTCTCTAGCCCCCACTTCCAGGTGAGCCCCCCCGTGTGGCCTGGACACATTCGCCGTCTGGCCACTTTCCCAGAAAGCACAACTGCGGTTGGAGAGCTCGACCTTTCCTGGGAGATATATACTCAAGCTGACAGGATTGTGTCCGCTCTGCACAGGACAAAAGAGGGTCCTTTTCGACATGTAGTGCGTGAGAAAGTCCGGGTCTAAGGTCTGATGTCGTCCCCAGGTTGCTGAGAGGGCCCTGTACTATTGGAACAATGAGTACATCATGAGTCTGATCGAGGAGAACTCTGCTGTCATTCTGCCCATCATGTTTGCCAGCCTATACCGTATTTCCAAAGAGCACTGGAACCCGTGAGTGACCTCAGCCGCCATCCCAGTCGCTTGAATCTTAGGTGTGCTGCGGCCTTTCCAGGCTGTTATTTGGAAGAATATTTACTTCTGTCCCCTGTTAGTTGGGTTTCATACTCACTCCGCTGTTTGCCGTTGTTCACATGCAGGGCGATAGTAGCCCTTGTCTACAACGTACTCAAAGCATTCATGGAGATGAACAGCCTGCTGTTTGACGAGCTCACAGCATCCTACAAGTCCGACCGGCAGCGGTAAGAGCATCAAGCGGCATTAGAAAGAATACAGAAGGCCTTGCGTTTCATTGGCTGACATCCAGCGGCCATTTCATTGGCTACACCCAGGCATTTCTGAGCCACGAGCCGCCCAAAGGGGTGTCGAGTTGCGGTTAATGGGCGGTGTGTTTGGAAGGGTTGACCAGCAGAAACCAGGTTGACTCCGCAACATTTATCCCTCCATCCTCCTGTAGTGAGAAGAAGAGGGATAAGGAACGAGAGGAGCTGTGGAAGAAGCTGGAGGACCTGGAGCTGAAGAAGGGTGTCCAGAGCGACGGCATCATACCCACCTAACAGTGGTGGCTGCTGTGCTGTGTGATGGTTAGCCCCCCCAGCTCCACCCACCCCCAGCCAGGTGGACCCC
>JAODKM010000038.1:1074438-1088657 GCA_026780845.1 Petrocephalus sullivani
TTTTCACGTCTGTCTGTCAGAGTGATCAGCTCAGCAGCTGGACTGCCCCAGGGAGCGCTCCCTGTGGGAGGCGGTGACACCGGTCAGGGGGAGCGAGTGCAGCCTTATGGTAGCTTTGTTCCATAAGGTAGCGCTGATCGGTAGAAATGAACTGTTGGTTCGTTTATAGCGCAAGGAGTTTGTTTCGCGAGTTACGTCTTTATTGGAACTTCACGAGACTAATAATGAGCATGTAGATAACAGAGAGAGAATCAGCGCTTTTATTTAAAACATGTGCTTATTAATAGCTGTATATTATTTAATTCAGGCAAAGTTACGTCTTTATTGTGCTACGACTTGACGGATTATCATACGTGACTCTGTGAGTTCGTCTTTATTTCTTAGAGCCAAGCTGCATAAACTACATATTTTTATATGTATTTTTTTACTAAATATAGCAAAGCAAGTAAGTATACTTTACCTGTGCACGCAGTAGTTGTTTCCCCTCAGATGCCATGCTGCAATGGCGATCATGCGCGTAATTCTCAAGACACCCACAAGATGGCGGCGTTTATCGGTGAACCCGATATTACAAAACCGATAATGGTAAAATGCTTAAATATCGGGGAAAATGTCAGTAAATAGATATATCGGTCGATCTCTAGTCCGTACGGTATGAAGTTATGTGATAGCTCAAACTGGCTAGCAATGTAAGACCTGCACCTGCATTGCATGCGATATTAGATTTAATATTCAGTCATGGTCGCTGGAAATGCAACACCTTGAAGTATCATGCTTTTTGTACTTTCTGGAAATACCAGAAATACGTTAGCGGGTGCGGTGGAAAAGTGTAGAAAGGACTACACTGCTTTACAGGGGGTGGCGGCTATGCATCTACAGTTTGCCAAACGATATTTTAAACGGAGAACAGAGGAGGTCTTATGTAAACTCATTATACACAGGCGTACACGTTTCTGCGGACAAATCATCATGATTCCGTGATCGTGTTATTTTTTAACTCAAATAAGAAGACACGAGAGCCTTGCAATTGTCCATTGTTTTTGGTCTGTGACGTAATAGGACAACCATGAAAAGCGCGATACGAGCAGGAAGGTGCCGTGTCGCCCCCTGTCGGAGCGGAGTCGCACATACTTAGGTCACTAAATCGATTCCCCTCCCGTACCTGCATACTGCAGTGTCTCAGTTCTGCTCCTGGAGCCCCGATCAAGCCCACACTGCTTACAACCTACCGCCTTCATTATTAAGAAACACCTGATGCTAATTAAGGTCAGACTGGAGCAAAACCTCCAGGAGCAGGATTGAGAAACACAGGTATACTGGGACAAGGAGAGTATTCCAATTAAATTGCCTAGTCGAGCTATGACCGTAGTTCGAATTAACTGTGCATGTATATGTGCTGAGTATGTTTCAATTAAACCTTAAAAAAATTCGCCTTCAGCTCATACTTAATGAAAATACCTTTTCCATAACAATAGCATTGAGTCATTTTCAACAGGTGTTCAGCGTCACCTAAGCCTTGCTTTGCTATGCGGTACTTATAGCTTCTATCCGTCTCTGGTTTCCATCTGTCTGCCCTCCCAGGGACGTCATGTTTGTGGCGTAATGTTATAATAATTGAACCGTCATCATGTGCCCAGTCTCTGGGAGGTAGGGTTGCCACATGTCCCTTAAAATATGGAATCGTCCCGTATTTGACAATAAAACGGTGCTTCCCATTTTTAATCAATACAGTTTTGATTTTTGATTTTGTTTTGAAGTTTTGATTTGCCACCCCTGGTGTATCACGTGGTACATCACGGTACTGGGAGGGCAGCGCACTTTTCTCGGCCTAATCTTAAGCCTCACAGTAACCCTCCTCAGCACATTCCTAAACTGCTGCTGCAGGCTTTGCTGGCTCAGCCTAATCTACATCGCGTCAAACTCCCTCCCTCGATGACGACGGACCTGACAGTGGCCTAAGGGATTCTCAGGTACTGCCTGCTTCTTGCACGGCCTTTCCCCATCTGTACCTTTATATAAATAACTCCCCCCCAAGAGCTGTACTGAAATTGAAATAGAAAATTGAAACTGAAAACCCTTGTCATTGCAAGTCTGTACAACAAAATGCAGTATGTGTGAATGTAATTAATCAATACATAAACAATAAAATAACGAATTAAAAACTTTGCATAAACCTATATATAAAATATGTAAACCTAGATAATATAACTTCATTTGAACCTAAACTTCTTGAACACGTCCCTTAGGAATTGCCCCAAATCACAGTCCAAAATGCACTGTAACTGTATAATTAGACAAAATAATTAGAATAAAAAAAACCTTCTTGTCTTTACCTTGATAAGACATACAACTCATTTCTCCATCCAGGAGTATCAGTTATAATACTGTCATTGGTAATGGCTCTGCAAATAATCCCTTCATTGTAATAGTGTCATCTTGTTAAAGAAATTAGTTGTACCACAGGTATTTTCATTTCCTGTAATATTACATATTTCAAATGAATACTACAGTACATATTACAAATTAATGTTATTTGTGGGTTTAGAAGAAAAATCTATAATTATTCATGAATCTGTGAAAAACTCGTTGATTGTGTTGTTAATTGTACGCTGTGGTTGCAGAGTGAGAAGGATGCACAATGGAGCGAGCACTTTAAGGCGCCACTCGCACCTGTCCAGAGTGAGTTATGTAGGGGTCCTCGCACTAAACACAAAGTAGAGCTTCCAGCAGTAAATTCTTCCTGCGGGTTTGCTGACTGCCTAAAAAGCGAGCGGCCGCATCCCTCGCTGAGCTGGTGGAGGCGGGGCTCCGGAGGCGGAGCAAGGGACAGGGATCGGCCAATGAGAAGAAAGGCAGCAGCAGCGTGAGCGGCAGCCTGGAAGTGCTGACTGCCTGCCTCTGAAAAGCGAGGCAGAGGCTCCAGCTCTTTGTCTTGTGTCACCTGCCAGTTGCACAAGAGATCAGGCCATCCCTTACCTGCCTGATGATATCACACTCAGGTGAATGAACCCTCCACCACCATTCTGTTTGTGCTACTTCCCTTTGAACAAAAATGCAAAACAACAAAACAAACGACAGCAAACAAAAGCTCAGCACCATCAGTCATGCAGTGTTTGTCATAAATACTCACCCTCTTCCATATGCTGCAAATGTTCCTGTCTTATCAGGCCAATTGACTCAGTGTCTGGAAGCTTATGTAATTTGAAAGCCAGGTAGAGTGACTGTGGAGCTAAATTATCACGGTATGACATGAGCCGCGGGCCTGTAGGACACTGACAGGAGCAGGCATGCGTATATCCTGCACCAACACCAGTGCAAGGCTGCCCCCAACACTGGCTGTGTGGGCCTTCAGGGGCTGGGCCATCTAAGGGCCTCCTCTGCCAGCTTCCCTGGTCCGGGGGACACCTTCATGACGGTGAGGTGCTTGTGGCCATTTATCAGCTGGCCCCCCTGCCCAAGGCATGCCGATGACACTTATGAAGGGGCTTTTCAGAACAATTAAGGGTGAAAGGGTCTTTTTAGCAGGCTAAGTAGCAGTCAGTGTACCCTGAGGTCTTAATGTCGCTGTCGTTCAGGTCATGGAGACACCGGGGATAACGCTGCCCCCCGACACCGGGCATAACGCTGCCCCCCGACACCAGGCATAACGCTGCCCCCCGACACCGGGCATAACACTGCTCCTGATGCTGCCCGCTGACACTGGGCATAACACTGCCCCTCATGCTGCCCCCCGACACCACCATGATGCAGCGATCATTTGACTTAGCAGATGATGATGGCTGGGAATCATGTGTACAGGTGAAGGAGCGTGACCCCCTTGGGTGCTTCTGCTCCTAGCCGAAGGATAAGCTAGCCTAGTGCCACCTACAGACTGAAGCTACAACTTTCTTCTCAGTTCCAGACTCCTCTATCACTTCGGTTGTTACTGGAAAGTTTACTGAACAACCACAAATGGCAATCAGAGAATGGCATCCCCGTCGTCTCTGTACTTTGCTGGTGATGGATTCCTCCTTATAATGACATCATACTCATTTGCACTGCCGACTTGTTATAGAACATTCCTCAGCGACACTTAACATGACTTGTGCTTATCATTTGTGTTTCAGTGTATATTTACTGAAGCAATTTGGTTTAAATTAAAGTACAAATCTCAAGCAACAGCAAATCCCCACACAGTATTAGATATAATGCCCTAATGTTACTTCAATATAACTGCAACCCACTAAACACACTCTAGAAAGACAACTTTAACCTGATCACTGCAACTCACTTGGAATTTAGCTACAGGGGACGGCTACATATATACAGAGACACAGCTCCCGGGGTACCAGATAAATGACCTGATCCTGCGTTCAGGCCCCAAGCTTCGCTCGCAGCTGAATATGTGTGTGTGTGTGTGTGTGTGTGTGTGTGTGTCTGACAGGAGAGCTAAAAAAGAAGTGCTCAAAAAGCATTCCAATGTGCCTGAAGTTGTACTTGTGAAAATGGCAAATAAAGAATTTCATTTCTTTAGTCTTAATTTCATTTCATGAGTTTACATGCACAATGTTCATTTATCGACAGTGATCCAGAGTTAGGGGGGCCATGCAGTGCTATAAGCGCCTAGTCACAATGAGAGGTAGGTGATAGGTGAGCAGGAGGGGTCTGTCGCCTGCACCGGGAAGTCAGGGCCGCCCCCCATCATACACGCCTGTTTGCAGATCTGCTGAGGGAAAAAAACACTCCTCTCCACATTCCATCGTATCGCCCGAGCTGCCAGAGTGCTGTTGCCAAGGAAACAGGCCGTACCTCTAGATATGGCATAGAAATGGCAGGTGACTCATTGAAGTTCGATGGCCGTGGCACCCAATGAAAGAGGGGCTGTATTGTGACAGAGCGGAGCTATAATTAACATGCATAATATAAAACCTATGTGGGCTCAAAGGTTCCCTTTCCCTTCTTCTGAGTGCTAAGACGCTAACGTGGGCCCTGCTGCAGGTTCTCACCTGTTCCTCACGTGCCGCACACACCGGTCAGTGCCACCGGGGGCAGACTATGGCAGGGACACTGTCTGTCCAGCTTTCACAACACATACTTTTCTGCCCTTTGACCTGGTTTGTGGTCTTTCTGTCTTCTGCAAGGCTTGTCCCATGAGGGACATGTATAAAGGAATACAAAAGAGTACTGCCCTGAAGCAGGGGATTATGGGTTACGGTGGAGGAACAGGCTGTCTTTGAGCATGCTGCTGGCTATAGTAAGTATGTTGTTCCTGCTACACTAATCTGTATTATATTCAGTTTCAATTTAATTTAATATAATTTTAAGAACATACATTATTAATGGTTTATTAATCTTGTTTTCATTTGAAACTCAATAAGTTGCATTATTGGGTCAAAATAACATAATCCCTATTCCTCAGCATATAACCTGTCTTCAGCTGCACTTAATTCTTCACTAATCCGACACACACTCACACATTAACACACACTTAGCACACATACACACAACATTTATCCCATTAACATACTCAGCGCACACACACACACACATCACTTATCCCATTAACATACCCTCAGCATACGCACACACACACACACACACACACACATCACATACCCCATTAACATACACTCAGCATGCACACACACACACACACATTGGTCATCGTATAAACATGCCCTCAACACACACACACTCACACACACACATCACTTACCCCATTAACATACACTCAGGACACACACACACACACACACACACATCGGTCAACCTTTTAACATACAGCACACAATTTTAAAAGTGAGTTTCTATATCGTCTTGCTGCGATATATTCCTGACTATAGCTATACTCATGGTTAAATTTTGGTGTAAATGGCATAACTATAACTGATAGTGGATGGTTTATGTTTTGCATTTACTGTAAGTCAATGCAACACAAGAAGAGGCAAGATACTGAATCAGAGATGGAATTAAAAAAGTAGAAATGTCGAGCAGAACTTTTGACCTTTCTTTTTAGTTGGAGAATCTGTTGGTTTCCTTAGTAGAAATACCTGCAGAACTTTTAATAGGAAGTTTGAAAGGTTAAAGGAAAAAATTCTCATGTTGTTGCTCTCCCAGCAATAGCTTAATGAGAATGACATTGCGCAGCGGGTGACGGACAGGTGCAGTGTCCAATAGGGTGCCTTCTTTTTGAAACTCTGATACAACTTAATGGACCCCCGAAAGACCCCGGCGGTTTGTGCGAGTTACCCAGGCAAAGCTGTGATCTCCCAGGAGGCAGCCCACACGAGGATTGACGGACCAGCCCGCATGAATGTCACAGGCGGGAGACAGTGTCACCACACCGGCCAATTATCCCAATGAGCTGCTGACTGCTTTCGCTAATTGATCACTTCATAACTTATACACACCTCAGTGAGCAAAGGAGCAGAATGGGCCACAATTAAAGGCTTTCTGCTGAAAGGGACCTATTTGTACGCTCTCAGCCTCCAGTGCTTTTAATAGCACCTTCATTAAAGGGGCATTATATCTTGGCTTTTGTCTCTCGTACGACGAACGGGCTTAATTTTAAAAACACCCGTAAAATGGCAATCAGAGAGATATTTGGAAATTCACATGAATCCTCCGTGGGGGTAATTTAAGAACGTAAAATGGCATTCCAGGTCAAAATGGGAAACTCGGCCCAGTTACTGATCTGTCATCCTCCAGTGATCTGTCAGCATGCCATCCTGTCACAGAAACACTAAATACGTCATGTGAAACTCGGCTGTAATTTTAGGGCCAAGTTCTAATCACCTAATACTTTTAGGCAACTAGTGAATAGTAAGAGAGTTTTCAATATTCTGAAGGCAAGAAAGACTGCAGATGAAATTCAGTCTTCTACGGGGAAACTCAATTAAAGTTCTTGTCAGAGTGACAGACATGGTAACCCCTAATTGACAGGCACATGCGGTGGGGGGGTGGGTGCTGACGGTGCCGGACCACCTGCCCGTTTTGGCAAGCGATCAAACCATCCCCCCTTTTGAAGTTCTGAGCACCGTGTTTCGGCAACCAACGCTCAGGCAAAACTGACCACCCCATCGCCCGCGCTCTGCAAAATCCCCCCCCCTCCAAAAAAAAAATCTCTGCATGGCACTGCGAAATTATATAAAATAGTAATAATAAAAAGGATTGTGCCATTATACCAATCACACCAATAACTTTTGAGGACAAAACAAACCCATTATCAGAATAAAAATGTCTGGGATGGTAACGTCTTAGATATTTGTAATGTAAATTTAAGAACATCCATGCTGATAAATTGCAGTTCGGCAATCTCCTTTTATAAAAAGCAGTTTTATGCTCTTTTCCTCTCATTCATTTCTGCTGTGATCTATGAAACCAGTTATGCACCTGCAATCAGTGCGCTGCCTGGTGCAGTTATGTCAGTTATGCAGTTAAGTCTTTTTCTCCATGTATTAGAAAACACACTGGATCCATTCACACTGCAGCCTTGACTATATTCTAACATTTTCTATTTGGCCATCTATATTCCCCTCATCCAGTACAGCATCATGGTGGTCTTGGTGCATGTCCTATGAGGTACAGAGCATAACTTAGATGCAGGGCCGGTCAATTCTTTGGATGACATAGGCAGCCATAATCTTCACAGGGGGCGTTGACTTAACAAACCACCAATGAACCCCCTGCCTCCCAGCAAGCTTCACTGCTAGTACCCTCGGGACCCAGGAACATGTACAGCAGGGTAGCTTGCTTAAGTATACCTTTCTCCTGCTGATCTCTGAGCACAGGCCAACAGCAATGCCTGGCACTAGCCATTACCCTGACACCATCCTAATGCATCCATTGCCTTGTCCGCCCACCTTGCCGTGGCCACCGGCCAGAATACCCTGCCCACCTCCACACAAGTTCTGTGCACCTGTTTAGCCTGCCTACACGTCCCAAGGCACCCACTGACCCCCCAGCCTTTTCCTGCCTTTTGAAGCTTACATAAATTAATGACTTCAACCTTGGTTGGTAGGCTAGCTTATATTTTCAAGAAGACGAGCCCGACGTTAAAAAGACTCACTCGCTGCTTCACAGGGATGGGACAGGACATGCAGCAGAGCAGAGACGCGAGGAGAGAGCAGTAACGGGCTCTTCACTGGACCCTCTCTGTCTGGCTCGTGCTTCTTTGTGCTTTGGGCCTTTTCGTCTTGCTGGGATCAGCTTCACATCTGACAGAGAGACATTATGGTGACAAAAGCACCATGTGCATATAAATACCCCATCGCCTTCTACAGTGTGAGATTGTTCTATTACGTATCCTTCTGGGACAGAAGTATAGATGCAAGGCCAGTGGTTCCACCTCTGACACTGCTCGGTTCTGCTACAGAACGCCCAGACTCATATTGAGCTGCTCCTCTCGATAACCGATCAATGGCTGATCTCACAGCCGCCGATTATCCAGTCAGTGTTTGACGAGTGGGAGCCGGTGGGTAGTAGATGGTCTAGATGGATCGTGTCGATGAAGAACAGATTGCAGCCCTGTGTGGTCCTTCTAAGCTGATGATGCCAAACTTGCCTAATGGAAAACCGAGAGGCAGACTAATGGTGCTGAAATAAACTGGTAAAATGGTTCTGCTCAATCCACATCTGTTCACCCATCAGGAGGCATCGATCTGCTGTCCTAAGGTGCTGGTGGAGGAGGAATGGCGCTCTAACTGCTTGGGATCATCCCCTCGCAAATGGGCATGCGAAACAGCATTTCAGTATTTACCCAAACACGATGTATCAGCAGATTCAGCTGCAGGAGTGTGAGATATTGAATAACATGGTCCTACATATAATAGAATAGAATAGTGATACTTTTGTTACTGTTCTCATTGCCTACAGTAAAGAGAAAAACATACATGCATTTAAACAAAGATCCCTGTTACAGGCTTCATCATGACAGCTACCATTGTCTTTGCCATTCCAGAACAAAGTCAGGAAGACCCAGCTTAATTAAAATAAATAAATAAAATAAAATAAAATAAAATAATAATAATAAAACAAATTCATGCTGACAGAGTTAAAGCATCCAGCGTTATCCCCTTGTGCTCAAACATTTGAAAAAATAAAAACCTCACTAAAATCATACCACTGACACCCCATGGAGACAGTCAGTGCGTTTTTTTATGAATAAGCCAGCATTCACACCTAGCCAACAAATCACAGCCTAGACAGCCACTGTGCTAACAGGAAGCAGAGGAAACCGCTATTTGCTCTAGAAGCTTCCATCAGTCCAATCTTCTATTTTTGCTCTGAGGTGAGTATACTGTATATAGCCATTCTGTCAGAGCATCAGACAGGCAGGGAGCAAGACAGAGTGGGCCTTATATCGCTCTGCTACTTGAATTTGCATCCATGGTGGTGCTCATTGTTTCCTGCCCGACATGTTGACTGCCCTAATGAATATCCGGCTGTTAAAGTTAAAATACATAAGCAGATTCATAAATGGACATGTGCAGTAATTCACCAGCTTCCTCATACACAGCTGCCTTGCACCGGTACTGCCAGATATGCTATATTTACTCAAGACCGTATTTAATTTGTTCCATTATTTTATTCGGCTGACACTCTGCTGTTTACAGTGGCAGGATCCAATACTGAGCCTGTGCTGTTATGCTAGCGAGATGAAAAATAAACAAATAAATGATAATAAGAAACACACTGTTCTGTAACACAGCCTGTGCTACCGCTGTTAAATATAACCAGCATGTAAACGCTGATCTGGTGACATGCCACGCTGGCTCTGCTGTCGCTGTGTACCCCTCTGTAGCAGTCACGGCCATCATGGGGGGCTATCTTTTTTTTAAAACCCATAACTTGTTTTTATTTATTTTTCCTGCACATAAGAAATGCTTTTCAGTACTCGTATGCTCCATGAGTTAGCTAACAAAACTGATAGGTATGCCTTCTCTCAGACATGAGGAAACGTGCCCGGTCATCAATGACCGTCATTCTATAGCAGAGTTGTGTTGAGGAGGTTTATCCAGGAGAACCTAGAAAGGTTAGAAGACCCTGTAGGTGATTACTGACACAAACACCCTGACTCCAAAATCATCGGCATGTTACAGTAACCTTATTAACTTCAAGCAGTAGAGATGTCCTGCACATCTTTTGGGAAGAGTCTCAGTGTCTCTCTGATGCAACATCTTTAAACTTTTAACTTAAAGAGACTGGAAAACATTGCATGTGTCCATCAGTAAGGAAAAAAATAGCTAGTCTTTATTTCAGCAACACGACAGTTAATATTTTATGAAACTCCCTGCCAGGGAATGTGATAATGAAACAGTGTGAAGTGAAGGTGCCCAACTAGGCTGGGTGAAGGCACCTCCTGTAGGATTTGGCTTCCATGGAATTCAGCGTCACCTTCTCCGACGTGCTGCACATGGCCCTCCGGGGAGCAGCGGGCGTCCCTGACAGCTCTCCATGGCGCAACACGCGTGCTAGCCACACGTCCAATCCCTGCATGAAATATACCTGCCGCCTATCTCCGCAAGCTACTTAAACATCAGAAACCACTCAGTCGATTTTAACATCCCATAGCACTGAGCACTGGCCACTAAAGCCACTCATGGACTATGACAATGAAAACAGGTGGAGTAGAGATTCGTTGTCATTAATGTTCTTTGTAGAAACACATCTCCCTAGCCTGACCACAATGACAAAATGATAGTAAATCATCTATATGTGGAGGCATCAGTATTTTCCATTTTGTTCGACTGTGAATGAGTTTTTTTGGCTATGCAAAGCTGAAATATTTGGTGTAGCTGATGTCCTTCGACCCCCTTCTATAGGCGTGTAGGGTTGATAGAGTACTTTTTTTATATTGTCAGCTTGACAGAAACACGCAGACAGTATGTGCTGAGACTGCTACACGTCTAATTTCATACTGCCGGTAGGATGCTCGTATCATTATTCATTCTTGTTGGGTGTCAGTCTTAGTTCTCGGTTATTATGGTCTTACTGTAACCCACATTAGCCTTTCCAAACTGGAATCTTGGCCTCTTTGGTGTGGCTCCATCTCAGGGGGCAGGAATGTCCCATCCATCCATCCATCCATCCAAAGCAGAGTGGCAACTACAGTCTCTCCAAAGTCAAGTTATGGTGCAAATACATAACACTAAAATAAAGCAATGTTGGCCTTTACGAGAAAATCATTTATTTAAACTACTTCATAAGAAACCAAGACTGTTCATATCAGGCACCGCTGTAACATATTCATAAAGAATAGCAGTACATTTTTATGGGAAGTGAATTTTCTTGAAATAAGTATCTGAACTGGTCTGAACCATGTCAATAGAACAAGTGAAACAATATGTGTGTGTATATATATGACAAAAGTCTATGATGCTTTTTATACCTGCTTTTCTGAATATCATTTCTAAGTCATGTGCTACTACCATAAAATATATAGTCACAATATATGCCTTAGAATATGGCCAGGAGAGACTTTATAATTAGACTGTCAACCTCTAATTACCCGAAAGGCTATTGTCTGTAGTGTTTTAATGTGCATTACTTAGGCTGGTCGTCAGCCAGACTCTTTACTCTTGTCCTGTATCTGGGACTTTTTGATGTTGGGAACTGTAAAATAAAACTGTAAAATAACCATAAGAGTTCCTTTGTATTCATTAGAACAGCTGGAATAATTAAGGGGAAAGACACTTTGCTTTACAGCGGACATTAAAGCCAGGCTCAGGGATTATCAGACCATGGACTTGTAGAGTTAGGCTGGGGCATCAGGCCAGGGAAAGGTAAGCAGAGGCAGGTCCACACAATGGGGGCCCCAAGCTGTGTACCTCATCACCTCACAGACACAGAATCCTGACTAACAGTGATCTTCCCCACCTTCCTTCTATGTAATCAAGGTCTTTCTCAAGACGAAATTATTAAAGTCTTGAAACTGGAAACACTGGGCTCCAATCCACTCCTAATCACTGTGGGTATTCCGATGTTCCAGAGACTCTTTATACTCAACTGGAAGAAGTCTCTTCCCTTGTAATTGGATTGTTTTATTTATTACTTTTATCCACGTTGGGCTAATGATCAGAAAATGCAAAGTGCCGACATTGAATTTCTCATTAGAAATATCGTCAGTATTAAGTAACGGTTACCTTAGTCAGGCACGAAGAACTCAGTCATTTACATACGAAGTCCCTCACCTGTTTCCACTCAGATCTTAAACAAATTGTGAGTCAAACATGAAGTACAGCAGCCTCTGCCTTGCCAGTATCTTTTTATGGTATGAGCTGATGTGTTTGTCTTGCCGTCCACAAGGTGGAGTCCCCGCAAGATTGTGAAGAGCATAAATGGGTTGCTGGAGGACTTAAAGAACAGTGTAGAAAATGCAGAAAAATTGGTACCTTCAATGCCAGTGCTATGATGTCTACCGCACTGTGCATAGTGTGCAGTAGTGCGGTCTGGAGTAATAGTGGTTGTGGCACAGTCAAGGATTTACATAATGTTTTTTTCTTTTATTTTTATGAATAAGCTAAAGAGTGGTTGTATTTCGAGTTAGTGTTGGGTTTTGCTTGTTGTGTTGGCCTGGCACGTTTGTTGTAACCTACACTTATGTATGTCTGTAAATATTAAAAGTAATCCCATTAATATTTTAGTAAGTGATGACACTAAATTGGAAAAGAAATTAACAATTGTAGCCTTTGTATAAAGCAGCCTCTGAAATCTGGCTTGTAACCCGTGGAGATGCTATGCTTTATGTGATTGCCCATTCCTCTGGTGTTCCCACCTGTAATTTAATTTAAAGTGACCACTACACCCTATGGCTGGCCTCTACTAATGGGCCAAATAAGTCACTAAAAAGAGGAGGGAGGCTCTCTCAAGGTGTTTGGCTATGGCAGATTGTGTGGCTATCAAAATGGATGAGAAGCAGGAAACCTTTAATGCCTATAGACAAACTGCTTTCTGTGTATGTCTGCTTATGGAGGATGACAGAGAAACTGAAAATGGTAACAGGCACCAGAGGTCGGTAATGATAGGTGCATCCTGATGATGTCAGTGTGCATTTCCTGCTGGAACGTCCATCCTGGAAGTGAGTTCCACCTGGTTTGCAAACCATGGCACAACAACCACTGAAACCACATTGTATAATGTCACTCCAAATTATCCTGAACTTCAAAGAGTAATACCAAAATACCAAAAAAAACTGGTGCAATGGTTTGTCAAGTGGCAGGCACCATAAACAGCCATTTTATGGTCTCATCGACAAAAGTGACCAAAAGTTTTGAGAATGACACAAATATTGGTTTTCTCAAAGTTTGTTGCTTCAGTTTTCATGATGCCAGTTTGCATATATTCCAGAATGTTATGAAGCGTGATCAGGGGTACGTTTCCCAAAAGCATAGTTGCTAACTATGTTAGCAGCGTACATTGTTGGGCCCATGCAACTGAATGAATCCAACTATGTAAGCTGCTAACGAGAGCTTTTGGGAAAAGTACCCCAGATCAGTTGCAAATAATTGCAAAGTCCCTTGTTCAATTGGGGTTCAATTGGTCAAATGCTGTGAAGACGGCTTCAGGGCGCCCAAGAACGTCCAGCAAGAGCCAGGACCGCCTCCTAATGGTGATTAAGATGTGGGATTGGGGCATCACCGGTACGGAGTTTGCTCAGGAATAGTAGCAGGCAGGTGTGAATGCATCTGCACGCACAGTGAGGCGAAGACTTCTGGAGGATGGCCTGGTGTCAAGAAGGGCAGCAAAGAAGCTACTTCTCTCCGAGAAAAACGTCAAGGACAGACTGATATTCTGCAAAAAGTACAGGGATTGGACTGCTGAGTAGAGCTGTAGTCAGGCCTTAGCAGTTAGGCCCAACAAGGCCCGAACCCGACAGAATTCGACCCGAGCCCGGCCGGAGCCGGTGTAAAATGATAGAAATTAAGCCCGAACTCGACTGAACCCGCGACTGCGATTTCATTAGCGATTTTTTAAAAAACTCAGTTCAGTAATCACTATATGTGTATGAAAAACTAATTGAGCACAACGATGGGTTTGATGGGTTCGGGCAAAAATCTTTTACAGGGATAAAGTCATTTTCTCTGATGAAGCCACTTTCCAATTGTTTGGGGCATCTGGAAAAATTATTACCTGGAGAATTAAAGATGAGCAGTACCATCAGTTCTGTGTCATGCCAACAGTTAAGCATCCTGAGGCCATTCATGTGTGGGGTTGCTTCTCACCCAAGGGAGTGGGCTCAT
>JAODKM010000038.1:1094717-1105701 GCA_026780845.1 Petrocephalus sullivani
GACAATATAATAAACGGTTATATAACAATTAAGCTGGAAAAATGTCCTTGATTAACCCGCGCCTATTACTGTACGCCCTTTTCCCTAACTCGAAAACTCCCTAAGTCGAATTTTTTTTTTCGTCCCTTTGAGTTCGTCTTAGCGAGGTCCGACTGTATTATATATCCATCCATCCATTTTCCAATCCGCTTATCCTTTCTGGGTCGCAGGGGGTCTGGGGCCTATTCTGGAAACTACGGGCACGAGGCGGGGAACAACCCAGGACGGGGAGCCAGCCCATCACTGTGTTATTATATGTGTATCAGTGAAAGGGTTATTACAACAACTTATTTCAACATGGATGGGACCTTTGTAGTTATCCATGTCAAGTTGTAACATGTTGAGGAGAGATGCTTAGAGAGCACCCAGTAGAGACTGGGCCTGTTTCCAAGCTTCTGACCAGGTTGTCCAGCCTTAGAGCTCTGGGTTTGATGCACTTGAGTCTGATACACCTGTGGACCTCACTCTAATGGTGTCACCTTAGTTTATACACTATTAATGAGGATTGGTATGTTCTAAAATATGTTTTGCAATATACCCTCCTAAATGTGGAATTAAATTATGGCTGAAATCATCATCATCTGAGGAGCTTTTAATGCTCACTGTATTATAGGGATATGTGTATTTCCTGTCCAAATGAGATTAATAACCAGGTAGCACATTTGCCTCTCACCATTAGCTTTGGGGGTTTGCATTCTGCCACCTTTCTCAATGTGGAGTTTGGACCTTCTCTTTGACTTGTGTGGACTTCCCCCCACAGTCTAAAGACATGCAGCTGTAAATGACCCCGAGTGTATGCTTCTATGGTGGCCCCCTACCTCCCACCCTAAGCCACCTGCTCTGCATCCCCTAATGACCCTGTATGGGATAAGTGGCTGGGAACTGGCTGAATGAATGCATGGCCACATATCCATGGCCCAGTTTGCACTTATGGAGGTGGACTGTGTGTTCCTATGCACACATACCATATGACTTACCTCCTTCACTTCCAGGCATGACGTGCTTATCCACGTCTGGTTAGTGACACCATTGCAGGAAGGCTCCTAACTCTTGTATCCTCCAGCAAGGCATTCAAATAAAAGAAAGACGAATATAAAGGCGAGGTGTTGGTGTTACTATGGAGACCTGCTTTATAGCCATCCCAGGATTCCTCCAGGGTGGTACAAAACAAATGAACAGTAGATATTGTTGCAATAATATCATCTCTTGAGCTGCAGAGAGATTCTTTCAGGATAGATTTTTTTGCGTAACGCAGAGTTTTAAAATGCACACAAGAAATATACATTAAGCACCGTAGCACAATCCTTAAACCCTGGATTTTCTGAGGGTGACAGCCTGACTTCTCTGCTCCACTGCAATCCCTGGCTTGAGATCTGACCCTGGATTTTAGAGGTATCTCCTCCACACTGCAGAGCGGCCAGACAGGGCACCAAAGTTCCGAAGTTCACTGTACCGCCTCCTCTTGCCTGATTCCTCTTCAGAACCCAGCAGAGCCAAGAAAGTTTTGGGAAGCTCAGAGCTTCTTGCTTTGGATATCCTTCCCAGGCTCTCTGTTAGGGCAAGTAGATTACAATTCTACAGATGCCTGCTCCATGTATATATAATGATCAATTGCAGGCTTCAAGAATGGATGAATAGCCTAAGGCAGTTTTACAGTTTAATTGTTCCATGAGGGAACAGAATATCTATTATTTTTCCTTATAAACAAAGAGGAAGATCTTCTTTTTAAGCCACTTGAAATAGGCAGTATTTACTTAACCTTTTTTGGACTGATGTTTGCATAAATTAAATACACAAACAGCTGAGAGTGCTTTGCTTTTTTAATCACATTGGTCAGTGATAGATCATGTAATCATTTGTGTTAACAGATTTGCAGAGCTAATACTTAGGAGGTTTTTGTATTAAAATAAAAACAAAAAAAAACTCACAAAAGGAACACATGATGCATGACATGTAATATACACCAATAACTGTTAAACAACTTAGTAAAATGTGTAGAGCCATCTACTATTGTGACACATGGCGATTTATAAAATATGACTAAATGAAATGCTGCCAAATGCTTGTTCAGGGGACAGCTTCCGTTGTTTAGTTTTATCGAACTGGGACAAAACAGTGTGGACAGAAAAGCACTCTCTGTAAAGAAACTCAAACGTTTGTGGGCGTACCCCAAAGAGAAAAAAAAAGATGGATGAATAGAGGTTGGATCTTTTCAGACAAGCTACAAATAGCAAAGCATCTTTTGGGGGCAGTCCCTCTCCCACTCTTTAATGGCATCTTCTCTGACGTTCACAGACAGCTGTTCATAAAAAACCTGTAGCTTTAGTTTCTGAGAGCTTAGAGCCGCTACTCAGTCTCCTGTCTTAACCATAAATGCGTTACTTCCCCATAGATCTTAGAAAAATCCTTTCCTGCCTGTTGTCCAGCAGCTCTACCTGTCGCATCAGAAGTGTTGTTCTGCTGGGTCTTTATAACCACTATGACTTTAATGAAGTTGTCGGCTTATTGTACCAAACAGCGACAGCACGGAAACTGCAGTGGTGATTATACACACGGCTGGCGTGGCAACATTAACACTACGGACAAAGTATGTGATGTATGCCACTCTGACAAACAGCATTACTCATTTTTCTTGTATTTCAGTATCCATTTTGATGTACTGCTCATGCTTCCTACCATCACAGATATCAGTAACTGCTCCATGTTTGCCGCGGTGTGCAATGCAGAGAGCGACGACGTTCAGGAAGCACCAGTGGTTTTACTGGGAAGACAGCTGGCGTACGGGCATGGGCATCTGTTAGGGAACTCCTGTGTCAAGCTCCCTATGTCAGCATTTATGACAGCCCCAAAAGCTGGAACAAACCTCTATGAATGCTTATGACGTTATGTCGGCTGTCATGAAGGGCTTATGTTGGTGTCATGTAGCTGTCATAGAGCACCCTTAAGTAAAGTGTAGCCTACTCCAGGGTTCCCCAACTCCGGTCCTGGAGGGCCAGTCTGTGACACAGTTTGCAGATTTCCCTGCTCAAACACTTCTACTAAACCTTGCGATTGCTTGGTGAGCAGAGTAAGGTGTGTTTGAGCAGGGAAATCTGCAAACTGTTTTGCAGACTGGCCCTCCAGGACCGGAGTTGGGGAACCCTGGCCTACTCTTTCTCTCTCTTGTAGCCCTTATTGTAGCCAAAGTAGTGATATTGTGAGAAATTGCATGAGTAGGCAGAAGATAGAGTGACTAATCAAGACCACTCAGGACCCACCTACAGAACATCATTTGTTCTTCCACAAGATAACGACCCTAAGATACCAACCCTAAGCACACCTCAATGTTACATAAGTACTGTGACTGCTGTAACAGATGACCTGGCCCCCCACAATCACCCAAAATAAACCCTACAGAGCTGGTTTGGGATGAATTGGATCAAAGAGCAAGAGCAAGGTAGCCAACTTGTATAAACTTCTTCAAGACTCTTGGAGAAGCATTGCAGGTGGCTACATTGGGAAGGCTTGAAAGAATTCCAAGAGTCTGCAATGCTGCCATCAGCCGTCAGTGTAGGTCATTGGAATATTTGATATGTATTACTTCATTGCCTTGAGGTCTTTGACTATAAGGTGAATAACAGCTAAAACAGAGACTAATGCATTAAAGCAGGTATGTGCAGACTTTAGACTGGTAATGTGTACATGTATATTTTGTAGACACATTTGGAGAACTGTAATACTGCTAGATGTAGGCCGTATGTTTCTGAATGGAAGTAATTTTCAGCCTGAGAGTACTTTGATCTATTGATACTTGGTTGTGGCTTTATCTATCCATCTTTGTGACCACCTACACAGCGCCAGGGCCCAAGCCAGGGCAGACTTTTGGAAGGAACGCGAGACACATACTCTTAGCAGATTTAGAGACACAAATTTATCTAAGCACATATTTTTGGCCTCTGGGAGGGAACAATCCCCTCACACACAGAGCCCAGGATGGAAATGGAACCCATTTCCTCGTGACATAAGGGGTACCTTGTGCCCCTACTGTCACAAGGGGGCGCCGCAGTCTCTGGAGTGTCATTGCCAAGGCAGACAGGAGGTCGCCCCAGGAATAAATGCTCACCTTACCGAAAACTCCAGAAGAATCAGCTGGGGAGCTGAGTCTGAGGAAAACACATTAAAATTTCATAAGAAACCCTGAGCACCGTGGCCCTGTTATTGCTAACGGGTGTTTAACAAAATGAACACTGTCACTGAATCCATCTGCATCATACAGCACGCAGGGCGCCACGTGCAGGCAGAGTGACAGGTCACACGCCCCATGCCGGCGTACACACGGCCTTCGCGGCTAGAAGGTGGGACACTAGAGCTTCGCTTTTCCTTTGTAGCCCTACCAGATAAGACTGTGTGCAGCAAGTGCCCCTGTGAGACGCACCGCTCTAGTGAAGCTGTTTATAAGAAGCTAGCTTAAGCTGCAAAGTAAGACTCCATGTATAGGAAGCTAAATGATTGGGAAGCTGCAAATAAGCAGCTAACTTAAGTCTCGTGGGACTTTTCCATTAGTTTGGGAGACGCGGGCGACCATGTGCTCGGACATGACACCAGCGGAATCCGCCACTGCACTGAGAAAGCGCAGCAGTGCCTGAGATGCTCTGATCCATAGCTTCACCTACTTCCCCACTCAGATTAACATATATTTGCAACTTAAAAATTAAAAAGCAAATTGGAAAATGAAAATGCAAAGTAGGAAATGGAAAGTCAAATTGGAAAATGAAAAGACAAAAAGGTTTTTGCATTTTATTTTTGAATTTTTCCATTAATGACATGAGTGGAAAGTTAAAAAGCAGATGTTGTCATTTCATTTTATTTTTCATTTTGGCAGAATTTTTGTGCATAGACCAAATGGTAAAATGGGGACTGTATTTTTATTTTTATCATTATCCATTTCATCTTATTTCCTTCAGGAAATACCTCCCATAGGATGCAAGTTTAACTGAATTTTTGTATGTATGTCAGCTGAGGAAGAGGCTAGATACAGCATCATTGAGGATGTTGTAAACATAAAATCCTCTAGATCACCACGTTGTCTGGCACTACAGTGTGAGCAACGTGGACATCTCCTCAAACGGCCGGCCATGATGAGTCCCACCCACTACATTTTAAACAAACTCACTGAAATTTGTGTTCATTATCACAAACTTCAACCACTGCCTGGTGCAGGACAGTGGACAGGAAGGAGAGCAGACTATTAAAACATAGGCGTTCATATCAGACGTGACTTTATTGAGGTGATAATCAAGTATTGCATCATTGCAAAAACAATACAACTCTTAGAGTGTCAAAGGTAATTGAAAATGTATAAAACAGCAACATTCCAGTAGAAAACCAAGCAAGGGTCACGAAGACTGATAAGCTACAGGCTGAGGCAAAGTCCCTTTTGCTGACATCAGAAGAATGTATTGCCAACCTCTAGAAAACCATCAACATTCGCCACAGGAGAGAGACACATGTAGACTGTACATTTGCATGCTGAGGATAATCAAAGACACATCTGGTCTTCACACAGAGCAGAGTTGGGGAATAACCCGTGAGGGGAGTAGGATGTGCAGACATCTGAACTTCACACTGGCTTTCCCTTGAAATATCAGGTCAGGTGATGTTTTATCCCGATGAATACCTAAATGATCTAATTAGGAGCTCAAACAGCAAACTCACCCTCCAGTCCTTCTACTAGAGTTCCCCACAAGTGACACAGAAACTAATTGGCCCATATTCTGGAAGAGAGCGTACATTCAAATGACTGGGACCAATCCGGTGCTGAAACTGCTGGAAGCAGCCCTGAGATGGAAGGTTCTGGCTGGTCACCTCAAAGGAGTGCCCTGTACCCACCCCGCTCCAGTCAGGAGGTAGAGAGGGCCTGCGTCTGTCAGCCAGGGGGTAGACCTCTCTCTCATTTGAGTGAGAAGAACCAAACCAGTCAGTCAAGGAAGGGATACAGAACTTAGTCTGACAGTACATGTTAATGTATGGTATTTAAATCTGTAAGCCTTTCTATGTACACAGTATATTACGTTTTCATTGGAACCCTTGATAACACTCGGTACAATTTTGCATGCAAAAACGCATGCACTAATCTCTCATTGGCCTGGGAAGGTGACCACACCCCCTCCACAATGGGGGAAGCCCCCCCCCCCCCCGGGCTGCATAGTGTGTGACATCAGAAAAGAGAACAAAATTCAGAGACTGAAGTCAGCAGCCGGGGGTATCAGACAGACCCTCACCACTGTTATCCAAATTGCAACACCAGTCAAAAGTCTGGACAGACCTACTGAAAAAATTGTCAACAAGATAATGACCCTAAGAACAAAGAGAAACTGGAATGCTGTGACTGATGACCTGGCCCCCACAATCCCCACAATGAGCTAAACCCTGTACACCTGGTTTGGGATGAGTGGGGTCAAATGTTAAGTGCAAGGTAGCCAACTTGTGCCCAGAACTTGTGGAAACTTCTGAGACCTCATTACCTCAAGGCTTTTTACTATGAAATGAATTATATAGCTAAAACAGGGATAAATGCATTAATTTAAAAGCAGGTAGGTCCTGACTTTTATCTGGTGCTGTCTGTACAGTATTTTTCAAGGCATGAACATCCATATCTCCCATTATGAAGAAGACATACGGAGCAAAGAGGCTCCTGGCACTCTGGGCTCGTACCACTGCTCTGGAGGGACGGGATAGAAGCAGACTATCCAAACGTGCAACTTAACAAAACATTTATGATAAACAATATGAACAGAAAATTTGCGTTTTTTGAAAATGAAAGCGTTGTCTATATTAATTATAATCCCTACTTTCCCATAGTAAAGAGTTGACTTCTGATTATCAAGTGTATCAAGAGGGTGTTTGTCAACAACTCATACCTAAGTGAAAACCGACATCAAGGTAACGGTTGTGCTCTGGTGACAGGGAGTTCTGGCCCATGGGTACAGTGATTCATGTAAGAGAGAATTTCCCTGGCTGGGGCACCTGTCCAGATGTAAGTGTCCAGAGCTGAGATCAGCAAGTCTTCTGTCTCCAGTCTGCCTCCTCTTCGAAAACCTAAGGCTAATCTGCTACCTCCTTTGGTGGCCGCTAATATCTGACCTTGTGCAGGGCAGAAACAGCCGAGAGACGGGTATGAGGGAGCTTGGGCTCCTGATCCAAAATAAAATCTCTGTTACATCCCCACCTCTAGTTGGTCTTCTGCTGCTGGTCTGTGATGGAGGTGCTGCCGTCTATGATATGAATGCGCATAAAAACCGAAAGTGCCGTCATTACATAGTTTAGACATCAATTTTGATTTGAAGAGTAATACCTGAGAGTCTTCAAGAAATATCTGCATACACAATCTACACCCTTCTGTACAAAGACATGCAGCTTTGCTTGGACATTAATAGTTATGATAAGACCCCACCCCCTCAGTATGTGCAAATTCCTTGCATGTGCGAACATCATCGAAGCAAGACGAAAGACCACTTCACTGTCACAGAACCATTTTCAGTGATTTCATTCATAAAATAAACATAAAATTAACTTCCAATTAGACTGAGACACTTTTTCTGGAGACTCAAATTTTACTACAGTCCTTGACCAAAATCTTTTACCCTGAACCAAACCAAAGTCTGCTGTTGCATATTAAACACACTGATCAAAATACATCAAATTGCAATAAAGTATAGTGAGCCTTTCATATTAGGTAAGATGCTGAGATTTTGGCCAGTTTCACCACTTTCTCCAGTACTGTAGCAAAGCTTCCTCAATCTATCTTCAGATCTGTTTCACCAGAAATTCAATAGCGCAACACCTCTAGGTTAATTCCTTCTCACGGATAAACCCAGAAGAGGCTACATCGACGCTTTTGGCTGTCAGCCATAGTACAACTGCGCACAGGGAGAAAATTGATAGTTAAACATAAATAAAATCTCTCCCAAAATCATGCCCATGCTACAATAACAACACCAGAATATTCATTGACGGAGATTTGCTTTTGTTAGATGTTGGTATCTAAACGCCCCTCCCTCCTGTGACATAGCTGGCCTAAGGAAGCTGTTTACTTTTGATATGAAAGAAAAAAATATATATAGTTACTCTTACCCTGAATTGATTCATGAATATCGGCATCAGTGAAACAGCTTTGAGTCCCTGGATGTGTGAGTAAAAGTATTCATTTTTAAAATCAGTTTTGCATGCAGTGAACTGCATAAATGACCAGGCAAACACTACCATTCTGCGGGCTTCTTTGGCAAACCAGAATCCATCTGGACATGCAGGTAGGTATTTACAACAAAAGAATAAGATGTCCCTTTGTAATTTTTTTTCTTGCACTCCATATAGTCTATGGGAGAAGATTTGTTTTTTTTTTTTATTTAATATAAACCAATAAATAGCTAAACAAACCAACAAATAGATTTTTCTTGAATTCAAAATAGTCCATCGTCCTTCTCCGAGTCGGGCGTGACGGGCCGGGAGACGGTGAAGATGTCCTGCTGTTTGCTTCTGCTCCTGGGGGTGGGGACCCGTGCCGGCTGCTTCTTCTCAGAGATCAGCCTCAGTATCTCAGCCACCTGGGCCTCCAGCGTGGCCATGCGGCCGCCCAGCGTCTTGATGTCCCCCTGGAGCTCCAGCTTCGCCTCCTGCAGGAGGGCGTGCAGGGTCTGCTCGGGAAGGGGCTGCAGCCGTTCCTCCTTTGGCGCAGGGCTGGGGGCCGGCAGGGGGGGCTCCAGGGGGCTGCGGGCCTCGCCGGCCTTGTCCAGCCGCAGGTCGCTCTTGGTGATGCCGCTGTCGCAGGAGTCTGTCTTGTGCAGCAGGTTCTTGGGGTCCTCCCCGACCCCGCCCTCCGCCGCGTCGGGGCCCTCCCCGCCCTCAGTCTCCTGGCCCTTGCCATCTTCGGAGAGCAGCTCCTCGGATTCCGCTTGGGATATCGTGACCCACTCCTCCTTCTTTTCCTCTGTCGGAGCCATGGCACCACGGAAGCGCATCCAGCCCCGGGCGCTGGGCGCCTTGAGCCGTACGGGGCTTCCGGCCCAGGGCCCCCCCGCGCAGCCCGATCTGCTGCCTGTGGCGGGTTTCAGCTCCATCACGTCATGCCCTATGTCCTCGCTGGGAATGTCCGTCTGCTCGACGTAGGCTAGAGAGTTCTGTATGGGCGTGATCTGCGAGACGGTGACCACCGCCGTGCTGGAGGGGGCGCCGTTCTGCATGGGCGGCGCTGCTGCTCGGAGTGGGTGCTGCCGGTGTGTGTGCAGGTGCTGCTCCACCTGCAGCTGGCCTTTCTCCACGTCCGGTTGCGCGGAGGCCTGCGTGCGCATCTCCTTCTGCTGCTTGAACTTGTGGAAGAGCTTCCTGACCGGGTGGTCTGCCGGGATGGTCAGCGTCACCTCGTTCTTCTGCCTCCTGCGCTCCTCCTCCTCCTTCTTCACATCAGCGATCTTCCGGAAGATGATCTGTGGGGGATGAAGATCACGTCGTGAACGCGAAGCCGAGAACATGAATGACGGGCCACGATGATGCCGGGACACGCCCCAGCAAACACAAACGAGGAAATTAAACCCTGCGAACCCCAGCGGACCGTAAACACAGTAACACGCAGTATATCAGCAAGGCCGGCTGTCTGCATGGACGTATAGCTATGTTCAGGCACACACTGTGATTACAGTAAAGAGCTCAGTCTGCATTCCTCAGTAAGACACCCCGACTGTACTGGACTGCAGCCAGCAGGTGATAGACAGAGTGGTTGGTCAGTGGAATGATCCTCATGTAAAAGCAAAGCCATAAGACTAAGGCATGAGATTAGTCATCAGAAAATCATGGACTGGGCACCTGCTCTCAGGAGCTACCAAACAAAGATGGTTGGTGTCGTGGCCGCTGTGGCACCTACCTAATAGAGCCTGTCTGGGGACGAGACCCAGTACTGCAGGCTACTGGCCAGAGGTGGGGACTTTGGGTGCAGAGAGTAAAAATCCAGGTCAAGATTTTGTTTCCACCAACCACCTTGTTCTCTGTGACTGTGACTCTTTATGCTCGATTGAAGCAAAATCTCTCGGCCACGTCAGGAGAATGACGGGTGCTTCCGGTCCAGCATGCATGCATTAAACACTGCTGAACCTAATCTGTTTAATAAATAACACATTTCCTTATTTGTAGCCAGTGATAGGTAAGGGTCATAGTAATTTCTCCTCATTTTGTAGAGGTTTGGACATGATTGAAGGCAATTATTAAAATATAAAACTCCTAACTTATTGTGAATTTGCATACATCTTCAAGATGTCATCCAACTCTTTTCAGAAAACAGTAAACAGTACTTTACATAAGAGTGAGGAAAGCCTGGGCATGTCTCCTTGATATGTATCATGTAAACCACAGATTACGGGGGCAGTGAGTCAGCATGCAGTGAGCTCTACCACAGCGGTGGGCGGTAACTTTCTCTGCCTCATGGAGGCACTGTGGTCCATCAGTGGCTGACAGGGGCAGTTAGCCAGCCACAATGTTTCACAAACTGCTTTAAAACTGAGAGGCTTTCATGTAAATAGTTTGTTTCTTCTTGTGTTTTCACTGGTTTATTTGCTTGATTGAAAGACTCATCCAGCTGTTTCACATTAACATTAGTGACACGTGCATAATTACAGGAGACTGACCAATCGGCACACAGCAAAAACTCAGTGCTTAAGTGAAATCCCGATCCTTTTAATTGAAATGGTAATTTACAAATCCTGTCCTAGCTGAAAGTCTCCTCCCTGACATGGATTATCTGGTTACCGTCCTATAGGGAATGTGTCAAACAGGATTTATCGTGCGTTCCATTATCCTCGGAGGTAGGAGCTCGGAACTCAGAATAACGGCACATCCACTATAAACCCGGGGAAAACCGAGTCGGATGCATTCCACTTGCCGAACTCGGATCCAAGATGGAAGCCTCCAAGAAAGTGGC
>JAODKM010000038.1:1114624-1126164 GCA_026780845.1 Petrocephalus sullivani
TGTTGAATCAATGCCACGTAGAATTAAGGCAGTTCTGAAGGCGAAAGGGGGTCAAACACCCTATTAGTATGGTGTTCTTAATAATCCTTTAGGTGAGTGTATATGCAAATGGTTTTGTACACTTGTCATCATTTGGCTGTCTGTTGTAGCTAAACTATACTGTTTTTGAGCATTTTTTGGGAGATGATCTTATAGTCTTGAGAATGTTAAGTGTGTTTCATGAAATGTGACAAAGCGATTGAGAAAAGCTTGAGCAGTGCTGTATATTCCAGTGAATCTTTTGGGGAAAAAACAACATTTTCCATTTCTGAGGTAGACCGTGTCAAAATCTGGTAATCACTAAACAAACAAACAAACAAACATGAACACGAACAAGCAAGAACATTTCAAATTTCATTCATTCTCAGTATTCGCTTGGGATTTCTCCTCCTATATTCTGACAAAGACCCACACGCATTAGTAATTTTAGCACAATGGTGCACCCTTGAAGTCAGTGGGGGTTTTAAGGCTGAAGACCCTGACTCAGGCTTTGGGAAGCTGCGGGTGTCACGCCCAGGTGGAGGCTCCTTTCTCAGCATTATCTGGTAATTGAGTTACAAAGCTGCCAGAATTCCTTCTGCCAAAGCAGGTGGGAGATTAATTTAATTATGGATATTACAGCCACACAGCGCTGAGCTCTCCCAGACTGTCAAATCTGCAGCGACGGAAGCTCTGCTTGGAAAATGATTTTGGCCATATTGTCTGGAATATGATGGCAACACATTTTTTTTCCTAAAGTTTTGAGTTTCAGTTAATGCATAACACCATGGAATGCCAACATTGTTCTAGAATGGACTCTCTGGTAATTTGAAGTACAGAAAGATAACCCAAGCTAGCAGGACTGTTTCATACCTAAAGGGAATTAGTTCACATCCCAAGGGTGGTTTTATGCTTACACCTCTCAGCATGCTTCATACATTTTCCACCTGCTGATCCTGGGCAGTGTCACTGGAGTCTGTCCCAGGCAGAACAATGGATAAAGAAAGATTCCACATTGGATGAGATGCCAGTCCAGGCAGAACACACACACACAAACACACACGCACACACACTGAGTGCACGTCGGTGAATCGTGGGAGGAAGTCCGAGGCGGGATTCATAGCCCCAGCCCTGGAGGTGTGAGGCCAGAGCTCTACCCACTGACTTCCTCCATTCGGCAAGTTACTATTAATAAATTATTCCAACACACAGGCTATTCAGATGGGCAAAAGTCGAAGCTGAACGGAAGAATTGACAAAGCAGTAAAACTGTAAGGATGCGCATGCTGTCCCACAAAGCACATGCAAACCGTCGTCATGCCTTGCTTTCCTGCCCCTCCCAGTCTCCCCCCAGGGTGGCTACCACGGCACGCCTGCTGCCCATTTGTCACTCCTCTCGTTTCAGCCCTTGTGTGGCTCACTCCAGCTGCCCCTTGTTTGCCCCCTTGTCAGCCCAGTACAAGAATGCCTCCCAGTCCCCAATGTTCCCCAATCTGGTCATTAGCGTCCACCCCTAATAATAATTTGCTCAAGTTTTTCCATATCTCAATATAATGATCTTTAAACTAAGCAAAACCAACAAAAAATAGGGGCGTATATCAGCTAGGCCTTTTCTTGGTGTCATTGCCTCCTTGTTCCTAGGATGCAACACGTTTTAATTTTGTCGTTAATGGATATGTATCTACAAAAAATGCAAATCTACAAAAAAACACCCACTCTCGGGCCACATGCACTCTCTCGTACAGCTGACAGGTCCCCGAAGCTATATTTACTCGCTATATTTAAACCCCCCCGCGTATATTCACGGAGGGAACAGGAAGGAAGGAAGGTAGGGGGAAGACCTCCTGAGGTCAATCTCCAAAATTCCCTGAGGGCAGTGAGTCACCAGACTGCCAAAAGTGCTTTGGAGAGATGTGATCAGGATGGTCAGTCAGCTCTACAGCAATGCACTACTGAAAAGCGCAGGACAGCAGGTACGACGTCACTTAGAGAGAACGTGGCTCTGCTTTGAGATCCCAGCCAATCCACAGGTGTTGTATTTTCTCAGTAGCATAATTTCATTCTTTCAGTTCCAGATGAACTACTGTGGAAAGTAAATCACCAAGACAGGATCGCATCTCTAAAGCTGACAGAACTTCACACACCAAGCAGCAGACATTATCCTGCATTTTAGACTGGTGTCTGTGGCACGACCAACGCAACCAAACACATAGACATGGTGTAGCACCTTTAAGCGTAGCGTGTCACATGGAGTCAATCAGCAGAAATATTATTATATTCTATTAATCAAAACAGGCAAAGAGAGAAGTACATGTACAGACAATGGAGGTAACTTTTTGATGACATTGTAGAGTGACTGGCATGCAACATGATTCTCTCCCACCACCCCTTGGGGGGGGGATCACTCATCGCAATTGGGAGAGCCTCCTACACCCCCAGAATCCCCCACTCTGCACAGGAGGTGCTGGAGTACCCTGCAGCTATTTCAGTAAAAGAATCCAGCTGGGCGAAACAGAGCAGCATAAAGTTCGCCACACTGTGGACAAAGGTGCTTGTACTACGAAGGCAGATAATCAGGTGCCCTGTAAAGGCACAGCCGGCCGCGTTCAGCCCAGCCGCACACTGCCCCGGGGGCCTGCTATATGCCCCACAGAGCACAGTCCAAGCAGACGAGCCCAGATCGCCTCGATCTGCCCCGGGCTCGGAAACCATATGACAGACGGATGCCAATGGGCCAGGGACCCGGGACCCAAAGCGCCAGCAGGCTCGCAGGGCCATTCGCCATGGAAACGGAGCCAAAGATACAGCCGCCTTCACACAGAGATGACTGCAGTATGTCTGCCTGCCCACGAAAAAAGAACGCAGAGGGACGGCCGACTAGCTGTACTTTCTGAGGTGAGTAATTACAGAGCCAGTTTGGTTACTGCCACAGGCCGCGCGTCACGCGTCATAGTTACTGTCACTGCTTCTGAACTGTGTGGTTTGCTAATGTCACCGTTTCTATATTTTTGGGGCAGATAAAAAACCCTAATAGGGAAGATAAGAGAAAAGCAGAGGAAGACGTCACCAAGACGTTTCACTTCACACCCGCTGTTAGTCTCTTCCAGAAGAAAATAAAAATACCTTGAGATCTCTCTTCCCTCTGTTCCACTTTTCTCAGATTAGTTTGCTATAGGATTTATGCTTAGACTCACATATTTAGGATTCTTCTCCGGAGACATCTTTGGAAGTTTCACAGAAGGCTCATGTACAGGCTCTTTGAATTATTTTTGTGTGCTGTTTATGTTTCCAATTGCAAATTAGCAGAAGAAATAATTCACAGAGCTGGTGACACTGAGCCGTACCCCAGCTCCGATGCCTTTCAGGGAATGACCGGTGCCCACTCGATATCAAACAAACACACATCAGTCCTGCAAACCAATGATAAGTCTCTATTTTAGTGCTAACCGCGGGGAGCAGAGGTGATGTGGCACCCTGTGTCGCTCTGCGTCATTATGACAGAAATGATGGGGGCAGAAAATGATCCGGTGGCTGCTGCCTCCCCCTGGGTGGGGGGGGGGGCACCCGCTGGACAGCGGCGCAGAGCAGCAGCTCTCTTTTCTGAATTCCCCAATTTCCCCGGAGCTGGGAGTGCGAGGGAGCGGGTTGTGGGGATGTCAGTGGGTCAGTATGAGCCCGCTGAGCACAGTGCCGTCGTTATTGGCTGCTGTTTGATCCCCGCCTCCTCATATCCCCTGCCCCCTGCTCACGGGACCTTGGTAGCAACCTAGGTGCGAGGCCTCGCCTGTCAGCTTCATCAGTGAGGGGATGAAATCAGGCCCCCGCCTGCCCGCGAGGCTCTGGTGCCTGTCATCCCTGTTTGACTTCCTATTTGGGCCCCACAGGCAGAGCTGCGCCTCCTTCTTGTTCTTCCTTCCTGTGCTCCCCATGGACTTTTGTCTGTGGGAACGCTCGGGTAGGACTGGCCATTTACCCAATCAACCTCATCACCTGCAACGGGGCAGTGACTCAGCTGAGTGACCCTACCCCACACTGAAAGATCATACAAGAAAATGTATGATTTTTGGAGCTGCCAGTAATGTGTAACCCAGCCCTGTGCCCTGTGATGGATGGGCATCCCATCCAGGGTGTACCCCAGCCCCGTGCCCTGTGATGGACGAGCATCCCATCCAGGGTGTACCCCAGCCCCGTGCCCTGTGATGGACTGGCATCCCATCCAGGATGTACCCCAGCCCTGTGCCCTCTGCTGGACAGGCATCCCATCCAGGGTGTACCCCAGCTCCGTGCCCTATATACCGCCCGGCCCCCAGTGACCCTGATCAGGATAAGTGATTGAAATCACCATATAAATCACAATTACGGTCTCCGTACATCCTGGACAGTTGGTGAGTTATGCATATGTGTGAGCCCACCACCTTTAGGGTACGTTCCTCATACTCAGAACCCCAATTGTAGTAACAAATACGGAAGCCAACTATGTCACCTGCTCCATTTTGCCATAACAATACTGTAAGTATACTTAAGGGTTCCTTCCAAGACAAACCAGCAGGGGGCACTGACCAATTTGAGACATATAACCATCTGAGGACCGGTACTGCAGAGTAACATGACAGCAGCTGCAGTGTGACACTGAAAACAACAGCACGCAGTGTGGAAGCTCCCAAAAAAATGGCACAGAGCTACATCACCCCTGTCCTGGTGTTTATGGGCTACCATGAGCAGAGATGCTGGACAGAGTAGCGTCTGCATGGATGTAAAAGAGCGTGTGTGAGTGTGTGAGTGTGCGCATGTGCGAAGGGGGGCCCCCTGAGTAATGCTTCTGTCACAACCTGCTCCCACAAACCTCTACTTTTACCAGAGACCTCAGCGCAGACACATGCAAACTCCTGAAAGTCAGGGAAATAAGACTAAGCGATGAACACAAGGCCCCGAAGAACTACAAATGTCCTACATGCATTTACGTCAGATGATGTGGGTACTGTGCCCTAGCAGATAGGAGACAGCGAGGAGATAAACAGTACCCTCCGCAGGCAGTGGAACTGGCTGAGCTGTGTTAGGCGGTACATGACATTCTGAGCAGAACCCAAAGGGCGTAAATAAAAGCACTGATCCGCTGTTTCCACCACACTGCAGACAGCTGATGCTGAGGAGGGCTCTCCTTTAGTGCAGAGTCCTAGCAGGGTTCTAGTCCTTATTTACCTCCTACCCTTTTAAATAAGACTGGTTACTACTGTGTGTGTGTGTGTGTGTGTGTGTGTGTGTGTGTATATATATATATATACGTATATGTGTGTGTGTGTGTGTGTGTAGAACTGGTACCTCTCTTTCCACAATGAACCCTTCCTTCCCATCCTAATCCCCTTCCCTCGTCATTCTGTGCATTATCACACCAGAGTGATTCTCACAATATCCGTAATATAACCAGCCATCCAGTGCTCATAAGTATCCAGTGCGGGGGAGTCTATTCCATCAAGCACAGGGTGCCGCAGTGCATCCCAGGGTGCCCACACTCAAACATACCACACAGGATGTGAGAGAAAACTGGAGTACCTGAAGGAGACCCACCGACACAGGGGAAGCGAACTGAGCCAAGGATGGAATTTAGACCCATAACCCTAGGGGTGTGAATCCATCAGTGTTTCCTAAACCGGTCCTTGGGGACCCTAGACGGTCCACGTTTTTGTTCCCGGCACACCTGACCCAGACGAATCAAGAGCACTGAATACCTGGTCCAGGTGTGTTGAGGGCTGTGAGGTAGCAAAAACGTGCACCGGGTTGAAAAACACCATGTCACATATTTGTCCTACTGAACCTGAATCCTGATAATTTGATGGATTGAACAACTTATTGTGATATATCATGGCTTCACAACTACAGTATCAGAATGAGGAACCTCTTCAGCAAAGATTTCCCTGAACCATCACGTAAACAAAAGGCCCCTGTTTCTTTCTGTCGCTGTGGATTCGCCTGGAGTCCTCTGTCATGATTAATCGTTTAGGCAACTAGCTCTGAAACCATGCAGATCAAAGCTCCACTTAGCTGAAGTCAGTAGCCTGCGGTAAGTCACATGATCTCCAAAGAGTCCCGGGGATCTTTAAATCGATATATGGGCACACACATGAGATTCGTACACACTAGCAGTCAGGTACTTTTTCGTTAATCTGCAAACTAAAGCACCCAGTCCGAACTATTTGAAGGAGATAGCGGATGAAGGGAAGTGATCTCACGGCCTGCACAATCAGCTCGCCTTGAACCCATTGGGCGGATTTTGCATAAAATGGATAAAAAAAGCCAAGGCTAAACAACCAGGGAGTGGCGATGCTTGGTGATCAGTTGTCCAGCAGTGCGGGAGTGAGCTTTCAGTAGAGCAGTCTTTTGACAGATAGCCCAGAGTGTGCTCAGAAGTGATCCTGGTGGCTAATTCAGTGAGCCTAAGATTTAGCCCACGATTTGGCGTTTTATTACAATGGTGGGGTTCATCATTTGTCTAGTACTTCCTTTAATTAATTGGCATTCTGCGCGTGGCACAATACTGCTGAAACTGTAATAAGACAAAAAACACCGGCTGTTCAAAACTTATGATTGGCAGTATATGAATGAGTGGTGCATTAATGCAGAGTGTGCAGCAAACTGTTACAGTGACACGGGGCCAAAGGCGCTTAAGGAGAGGCCAGAGGCGAGCCATCTTTAGGAGAGCTCCGCTCAAACTCCTCAGCAGCGCTGGCCAAGTTTAGCCTTCAGACTCGTATCCGCACACTGGAGCAACTGTTTGTTCAAATCAAGTGGGATTTCAAAGAAGACTAAGTAAATCAAACATAAAAAGTCAAAGACATTTGAAGAAGTCAATTTTTCACTACTGTCATATATTCAGGATATGTTGAGTAGGAGGTCAGGAAATTGAAGATTTACCTGCAACTAATGAGGCTGAAAGATGGTCTCTGTGAATAAAAGAAGAGAGCTTACCCTCCCAAGGAGAAGAGAGCCTACCCTACCAAGGAGGAGGGAGCCTACCCTACCAAGGAGGAGAGAGCCTACCCTACTAAAAAGGAGGGAAACTACCCTCCCAAGGAGGAGAGAGCCTATCCTACCAAAGAGGAGGGAGCCTACCCTACCAAAGAGGAGGGAGCATACTCTCTCAAGGAGGAGGGAGCGTACCCTACTAAAAAGGAGGGAAACTACCCTCCCAAGGAGGAGAGAGCCTATCCTACCAAAGAGGAGGGAGTCTACCCTACCAAAGAGGAGGGAGCATACTCTCCCAAGGAGGAGGGAGCGTACCCTACTAAAAAGGAGGGAAACTACCCTCCCAAGGTGGAGAGAGCCTACCCTACTAAAAAGGAGGGAAACTACCCTACCAAAGAGGAGGGATCCTACCCTACCAAAGAGGAGGGAGCCTACTCTACCAAAGAGGAGAAAGCCTACCCTACTAAAAAGGAGGGAAACTACCCTACCAAAGAGGAGGGAGCCTACCCTACCAAAGAGGGACTGGGGATAAAAGGAGGCAGCCTACCCGTTTGCGCAGGTTGCAGGTGAGGATGAGGTTACGAGAGAAGGAGTTGGCGAAGGCCGTGTAGAAGTCCAGCACCTTCAGGAGGGCATCCCGACGGATGATGTGCAGGTCACAGTAGGTCAGTGCCCGCACGTTGGCACAAGCATGGGCTAGGGTGGTCTCCTTCCAGAACACATCCCCAAAAACATCCCCCTTACCTGGACAAAAAGTGAAGGAAGGAATGACAATTATTAGCATCATAATCACTGGCCATTGTCATCACATGCTTAGTGGCATTTTTCTCAAAGCAAAAATATTCCGCTGTAAGTGTTTAGAAACCACCGCATTTTGTGTGACAGCTCAACGATGACACATGGCAATGGAAAGCATGTGCTAATAATTCTGTGAAAGAATCTCCAGAGATATTTTTATCATTGATTCAGACAATTTGAACAACACTTTGGAAGAGACTCAGCGCAATCTATAGCACATCTTAGCGGGGGGGTTGGATCCAGCAGCTGAGTAGAGCTTGCAAAGCCATGTGATTAGCTAAAGTAACTAAATCACTAGCTATGGCCCAAACCACTGACCAATGGTTCTAAAATCACCCTTGGACACAATAAAAATCAATTAACTTCTGAAAAATGAAATTCTTATCATTGCTGTTAGGATGGTTCTGGTATTGACAGGAAATCATCTGCATAGGCACCAGATACCAGATGTCTTAATGGATTTGTATGTTTTATACTGTCATGAGTAAAAATGTTGCTTGAATAAACATTTTACATGAGATGTTAAATAGGACAAATATTACTACTTAGTGCATGTGGTAATTAGGGCAATAAATTGTTAATTACTCATTAAAGGCCACGATGTATAAACGTATAATTTTTTGCGAAGAAGTTTGGAACGCCTTCAGGGATGATGGTGGTGAGGGAGAAAGCCGTGAATAAATAATATCCTTGTGAGTGAAGGTGTGGCCTATGCGAGTCTCGGGAGGCCAGCTCACATGACCATGGCTATTCCCGGGGACCTTTCCCAAAAGCATAGTTGCTAACTATGTCTGTAGTATGTGTAATAGATGGACACAGGTCTGTAGTCTGTGTAGTGGATGGATACAGGTCTGTAGTATGTGTAATAGATGGACACAGGTCTGTAGTCTACCTCTGGCTCTGGAAAATGGATGCTGGTTCAAAACTGCTTTTTGACCAGAGTAACCTTGAGATACTAGAACTCTAAAACAAAAAATGTCATCTACTGGGCTTTTTTCAGTTTCTATATATATAATGTTTTTATTCCTTTATATGTGGCCTGTTTGTTCCTGAAGTTAAATTAGGAAAATATTGTCATCAGAATAGGGATATTTTGTTTTATGAAGAAATTTACAGCCAGAGAAAGGATATAATGTTATCTTGCAAACAGAAAATGGATATCATTTGTCATACTGTAGGTGTACTCCTTAGAGTCATCATGTCTCAAGGCAGATGCTGACTCTCCACCCTGGTCACTGCATGTTGGATCAGCTGATACAGCTTCACACATCAATGGCGGAGGTGGAGGAGCGGTACATTGACTTCCATATCCGTCGCTCTCCCATCCATCTGTAAATGCTTTAATTCTGCCGGCTGCTCTTTAATTAAGTACTCAGTGCGTTCTCATGACGTAATTATTGGTGATGATTAACGAGTGTTCAACCTGATTGGCCAGAATTTCTGGAGGAACATGGTGCCATCGTGGAAGCCATGCAATGTGTCGATCCCCCGGCATAAGACCCGCAGCCGTAACTCACAGATGGGTGTTTGCAGCCTTTCCAGCTCTGAGCCGCTCGTAAATTACTTAAACCACTAGCTTGTAACAGAGCTATAAAACATAGACAGGCAATGTAGTGGAAACGAAAAAGATAGAATGTGTACTTGTCAATAATTGATAAGCGGGCACCTCAAACCCATTCTCCATAGTGCTGGCAAAGCACTTGAGAACGAAGGGTTTCTGTACGCGTGAGATGCCCTCGCTGCCTTCGTCGATGGGGGGCTCTCTTCGCGCTGGGCACAGTGTTGGATGTTGGGATCGGGACACAAAGCACACTCAGAGCTTGGAGACGCACTGTTCTTGCTTCTCAGGAGGCGTCGTGTGCCTCATTACGTATTCGTTCATTTCATATATACCCCATATATACCCCATATATACCCCACTAGGCTAAGGGTGGTTGCCACAGAGCAAAGCTTACTTAGTCTTACTGCTGCGGCTTCCCGTTAGGTCTCCTGCTTGTCCATACATAGCATCAACACCAATATGGCACCAAGCTGATTAGCATACCTTGGGAATTCTGAACCAATAGGTGGGTTAAGGAAAAGCCCCAAAGGCTGTATGCATCCCTGTCTCTCAGAGGTGTGAGAGTGGCAGCCAGGCCAGCAGAATCATGGGACAAACCCGCTCTTACTCCTTCGGCTGAACTCAGATTTTCTGGTGAAGTACAAGGCCATGCTGCTTCGGTTTGCAGACTACCAAAGCAGCACAAAATGTTAAAGTGACCTCAGGGAAGGACACAGAGTGCTGCGTGGGAGGCGGCTGGTGCACCGCACATAAGCGCACACGTGAGGCAGTCAGATGGAACCCAGCTTATCGCCACGGCAACTCACCGAGAATGGCGATGACCTCGTCGTCCTGGATGACCTCCAGAGAGCCGGAGACCACGAAGCATAGCGTGTCTACGCTCTCGCCGGCATGGAAGATGAGGTCGCCGGGGGCACAGTGGATGGTCTGGAACTCCACGGCCAGGGAGCGGAGACAGCCGTCGCTGGCCAGCCGGAAGGCTGGGTGCTCGTTGAAGACCTGCCGGTTGAGGTGGACACAGATGTCCGCCCGCATATCCTTGGGACAGATGGAAAGCACCTGGGGACAGACCAAAGCCCCCATCACACAGTGCGTGCTCACAGAGACTATAGTTTGGACATAGATTCCCCAACAGCAGTGGTTCTGATTCTGGGGTCGATGGACCCCCTGGGGGGTTAAGAAATCTCATCACGGGAGGCATGAGATGAGATTTAGAAGAATGAAATGTATGTTTCATGTAAATAGAACGTCATATATGTCACCACTGAGATGCAGGTATGCAACAGCTCACACTGAGATGCAAAACCACGAGCCGCTTTCTGCTCACTTTTCACTTACATTTAAAGAATTATTTGTCCCGCTGCACCGTGACAGAAAGCAAAATCTTTAAAAAAAGATAACTTTGTTAGATTTTATATTTCAGAATGTCATTTCACCAGCACTCATGAATGTTTAAGTTACTGAATTTTCAACAGCAGACAAACATTTACCGCATTCATTCACTGGCCCTGCCCCCGTGACCGGTTATTATCTGGGCATCGATCACAGCAAAACAAATGAGTAGGTCTTTGCAAGGTCATGCTGTTTCACCCACGCGAGCACTCAGCACCCCAGAAACAAAGAGACAGTCAGACTCAAACAGTGAACCACAGATATCTAAGTCCATCTTGGAGGAAAGGACATTTGTTTACTTCGATCCCATTTGTACCTGGAAGCGGGGTTTTCCGGCTGTACCTGAAAACGGGGTTTTCTGGATGTACCTGCAAAATTCTGGCGCTGTTATTTTCAGTCCCATGCTAGATCGCTCACCGCACGGCCCGCCATTTCCAGCTAATCGATAATCAGTCACTTCGGGAATCGTATCGAACGCATCAAGAAAGAAAAGCTAAAAAGCCCGAAGCTATCAATAAGCTCCTTAATATTTAATTATAACAGTACTCCTAATTCACTGCCTGAGTTTCGACAGGAAGAGCAGATTGACAATGTCAGGCAGTGAGGTCTGTGAGGCAGCTTGGAGGCACAGCCACACAACCTGAGGCTATGTGCCCATCTCGGCCTTCACCGATGATGACTTCTACTTTTCCAGAGGGTGGGGGGGGGGGGGGGTTCTATATACCCCCTAAACAGCTCAGTGTTGAAAAGCGAGGGGGGGGGAACGTGAATACTACCCGGTTGTTGACCCTCTAGTTGATACACTCCTGTGT
>JAODKM010000038.1:1126264-1136847 GCA_026780845.1 Petrocephalus sullivani
AGGCACCCAGCAACAGCGCAAAAGCAGCAATCCTAAACCACCGGAACGCGCACCTGGGGGGTCGTCATCTCTTACTTGGGAGGTGAGGCAAGAGTGGGTACAATCTAGCCAATCAGTGATTATGAATACAGTATAAGGACTTGCCCCTCTAACTTGAACTAATTTTATTCTCTTATGGTGTAAATGTGATGGATTCTCTAGCTCTCATTTTAAAGTCTGCAATAGGAAAGCTTTCAGATTAAGATTAAGTGTGACATAAGGGGGGGGGGATTCTACATGATGCCTCAAATGACCAATCTTAGTCACAGGGGTATTAATACTCAGCCAGTTAGCAGTAGAAAACAGGCAAGTTTGGTTTTCGTCAAACCACTATGCTGCTGTTCTGAGTTTCTTCTCAGTCTGACTGTCGCAGGCTTCGATTACTCTGCCTCCACATGAGCACAGTGCTCGATCTTATATCTGGATGTCTTCCACAACTAATAATGATGCTAACTGGTGTTTTGCAAATGCACATGCTCTCTGTAGCTTTGCTGCAAGCATGTGCATTTGTGCGTCTCATATACGCAATGAGGTGAAAAGGAGACATAAGATCAGGTTATGCTCCGTGAATTTCTAATGAATAGCCCATTTCAAATCTGCACTGGATCCAGATAGTCTTCTTACATTTTGGCTAAAAATAAGCCCAAAATAAGGATTTTAAAGCCAGAGAAATCAAAAACAACGCAGTCGACGCTTTTGGATGTGACAAAGGAGTTACAAGTAAAGCATTTGGTGAGTGTTTGTCTGCACAGCGCTCAGCTGGTCCGAAACCCTCGCTAATCAGTTCCCCCGTATGAAAACCGTCAGGCAGGAAAATTGTTTTGCATGGGGCCAGAAGTGGCAGAGAGCAAGTAAAATATTATTCATGCACTGGATCATGACACTTCGCACAGTGACCATTAATACGTCAAAGTGATTCTCAGAAATATCAAAAGCTGCATAAAAATCAGTAATTACATGCTGACATTTATTCAAAATTAAATGTTATAGCCTTCACATTCAGAATGTTACCGAAGGCGTTTAGAGAGAAAGGGCAAAGGAGCTCCCGTGTCTCGCCGTCTTGAAGAGGGAGAAAAGGGAGAAGATGGAACAGGTGGTCAATAAGATAGCCACTTGTTAGCTGGAGGATCAGCATCGATCTCTAGTAACTGCAGGACTCGGAGCAGCACACTGATGCAACGTAACGACTCAGAGGAAATGCTAAACAGCCCTGCCTGTCCAACAAGCAAAGAGGAATTTCCATCTAAAACAAATCTCTACCATCTACATAAATACACCTTACCATCACTATTGTTGCACTGCAACTTGATACAGATCAAGTTGTTTACCATACCCCATATACTGTATTAAGTAAATGAATATTGTAAATTCCAAAGTAAAGTAATTTATAGATTAAACAATACTATACTGTATATAAAAGTACTTCTAAATGTTTATTTGTAAACTTTTTAGCTATAAAAACTATTTTAAAGTGTCTTAAGTAGCACAGGATTTGTTGCAAAACCTTGGACCTCAGCCAAGCGTGTGCCCGTTAATTAGCTGGTGAACATGCTGTTGTGAGACGTCTCAAAGTGAAAAATTCATAAAGCATCACAGGTCACGCTAAATCAGTACAGCTCTCACTGGAGCCACTGCCACATTTCTAGGTAGTGGCCAAAATAAACAGTAGATCAATTCAATGATTCCACATACAATGTAAAGGAGCTCAGTCAGAATACCTGAGAGTCATCAACCAGTCACTGTGCAGCTGGACACTCTAGTCATATTTATGCTAGTTTTGAAGGACAACATTACCCATGATACTTAGGGTACACCTACCTTCTCAGTGTCAATGCCCTTAGTCATGGCCCAGGTGGAAACAATGTAGTCCATGACCCTTTCACTCAGGCCCTTGGGCACTTGGTAGAGCTTGAGAAAGTCACGCACATTGTTGAGCATCTCGTGGTACCGGTTAGTGTTGGTGTACATTTGCTGGAAGATGGTTGTAACGTTTCCAAAAATGGTGGCATACAGGAGAGCTGGAATGAAAACACAGTGATCGTTACCTCTTGAGGCTTGACATTAGAATCTTTTTTATATTACCCACTTGCCAGACAGAATAACCACAGGTTAAGCTAAGGAGTATCCAACGCAGTCAAGAACAAACACATGTATAGCACCTGTATCCACATTCACAAGACCTACTGTGGATGGCCGAAAAAACACATACCATATATAGCATGGTTTTCATGTACATACCTATGGTAAAGTTTATTTGATAAATTACACACAGTAAGACATTATCAACATTAAACTCAGTTATAATAAAGTACATTGTACATTATATTATACAGTATTGTACAGTACTGTCCTCTTTCTCGAATGAAAGGGACTATAATTTTATTTCAAGACGATAACGAATAAAAAAATATTATGCTTCAAGGGATAACAGAGCAATGAAAATCGTGCTTTTTAGACATTTTTATAGTAGACTGCAATGAATGCGACTGGATGAGAGTTTTACTAGGAAGCATAGGTATTGGGACAAACCGAGATGAGTTATGTACTGGATGCGACAGGGCTGACGGCTTTTGCCATGTTACAGCCTGTCATGTATTGGATGCGACAGGGCTGACGGCTTTTGCCATGTTACAGCCTGTCATGTACTGGATGCGACAGGGCTGACGGCTTTTGCCATGTTACAGCCTGTCATGTATTGGATGCGACAGGGCTGACGGCTTTTGCCATGTTACAGCCTGTCATGTATTGGATGCGACAGGGCTGACGGCTTTCGCCATGTTACAGCCTGTACTCGCTCGGCACGTGGTTTGAAACTTGGTTTGAAACTTATGAATCGTTCATTTAAGGAATTTTACAATTTGTTTCGGGCCGTGACTGAAATGAAACCATAGATATAGGGGTCCTACAATATATGTTTAGAATTTGTCAAAATAAAACATAAAACATGCTTTTAATTTACTATTAAGTTAACTTAATATGTATCTTCTCCTGGTAGCTCCTTCTGTCAGCCAAGTGGGTTATATATCAATGGCGACAGGTAGCTAAAACACTGAGTAGGTAAGAAGATCATATCGTTTAAAATACAACAATACTGAATTTATCCAAATGACAGTGAAAATATGTTTTTAAATGACAATAACATTTTAGTAATGAGTTATTTCAAAGTCACTTGTTTCATAATCTAATCTCAAATAAAAAGCAGATATTACCTTCTCCACCTCTGTGGACTATTTCAAAACGAACTTGGTATCACTGAGTAAATAATACTGCACAAGACCAGAGATTAATCCCCATGACAACCAGGAATCTCCAGCCCTGTTCCATTGGTGCAGCTTAATTCAGTTTACAGTATATATTGTATAATAAAAAAACAGAATTACAGGTTGGCACTGGTTTGCTGAGGCTCCTAGGGTCCCCCAAATCTGTCAGGGTATCCATGGCCCTCTGACAAACTGTTCACAGCTCCGGGGTTGCGAGCACTGTTGCCTCACACCTCTGGGACCAGGGTCTCTACTATGGCTCCATGTGTGTTGTTTGCATGTTCTCCCAGTGCCATTGAGAGGTTTCCTCTGGGTACCCTGGTTTCCACCCACAGTCCAAAAGCATGCAGAGATTAACTGGAGCTGCCAACTTGTCCATAGGTGTGAATGGTGTGTGAGTGTGCCGTGCAGTGGGTTGGCGCCCCCTCCTGGGTTGTTCCCTGCCGTGTGCCCATAGCCTCCAAGAGGCTCCGGTCCCCCGCAACCTCGAGTAGGACAAGCAGTTACAGAAATCAGATGCATGCATTTTGCTATATTTGCTCAAACAAACATTGCAGTCAGGACCTGGGTCTCTGCCTGTTTGTTTTAGATATTCAGCAAACTGCAGTGGACGTTAGCATTTGCTTATGTTTGGCTGCTCCTTGGGAGGTGCCTCCCTGCTGCAGCACAGCCCTCAGCAGCTGGGCCCCTGTGTTTGCCTCTGCACGGGCCCCCCCTCAGCCGTCCCTCCTCAGCCGTCCCACCTCACAGCCGCCGTTTAGTCTCCATAACAGACGTGCCTCGCTGCTCCTTCTCCCGGCCATTTCAAAGGCTTCCCACCTTACTGTGCCTTCTGGGGTGTCTGGGATATTTCTGACCGAATGCCTTGGGTTGTTCTCTATACATGTCTTGAGGTTGGCCTCACAGTAGCTTCTCTTTGACTCACTGCTCGCTTTGGAGGGACACTTTGGTCTGGGCTCTGTCTGAGTCGTGCAACTTACACTCTGTGACTTGAATAACCTGACCGTATTCGAAGACCCGGACATTGTCGAGAGCAGCCGCTCTGCAAGCCAGCAGAAGAACAATGTAGGCTAGCCACAGTGTTCATGTATTCAAAGGTGTAAAACACCTTTTAAAATAAGAATTAATGATTGCTATTTAAGACATGTTTGTAAATTGTATTATCTGCAGCAAATCTGGGTTGTATATTTTCATGAGACACCACACAGATTTGTTTAGCTGTTTTCCTCTTTGTGTGTCTCTTCTACATAGTTAATGTCCCACACAACATGATAAAAGCCATTTTTTGATGATGTGGGGACCATTTTTCAGGTTTCAGATCTGTGAATATAATCAAAAAACTAAAAATGCCAAAAGATTCTTTTTTTCTTTAGTTACTTATGGTTAAAGTTAGGGCTGGGTAGGGGTTAAGGTGTTATGCCCATAGAAATGAATAGAGAGTCCCCACAAAGATATGAATACAAACATATGTGTGTGCGTGTTGCTCCTTCAAGCTGTTTGCTGACTCCAGCACAGCTCCCTTGTGCAACGTTGCCATAGAAACTGTGCCAAAAATAGCTTCTTGAAACGATACAGTCATTTTCTTACTGATAAAAAAAGAAGACCAAGAATCTGGAGGAAGAGCGTTGGGGTGTACTTGCTATCAGCCGGAATTCAACATACACGCCAAAAGTCCCAAGTGCCCACGAGTCATGTAAGTGGGCAATCAGGTGGTCTTCAGGAGTGATAAGCTAGCAGAGACCTGCTGTGTTGTGTACTCGTCCAGTGGGCTCTGCTCAATGTTTCATCGTGACTTTGTCCTGGGAATGGCAACAGAAATACAGACCTATCTCTCTTTGGGATAGTTGTATGATCTTAGCTGCAGGTTTCTCTGGATAGTCATAGCTGCTTTACATTGTAGTATACCTTCTGGGTATAACACCTCTCTGTTGGTCTTATAACAGACCAGCATGCTACCATGGATGGGGACAGGGACAGGCCCAATGGGAATGCCAATACAAAGGCTTCCGTTGGAAAGAGTGTAGGTGAGTGAGCGAGTGAGTGATTGAATAGGAAAGTAAGCGAGTGAATGAGTGAGTGAGCAAATGAGTGAATGAGTCAGTAAGCGAGTGAGTGAGCGAGTGAATGACTAAGGGAATGAGTGAGTGAGCAAATGAGTGAATGAGTCAGTAAGCGAGTGAATGACTAAGGGAATGAGTGAGTGAGCAAATGAGTGAATGAGTCAGTAAGCAAGTGAGTGAGCGAGTGAATAAGTAAGTGAATGAGTGAGTGAGCAAGTCAGTGAATGAGTCAGTAAGCAAGTGAGTGAGTGAAAGAGCAAGTGAGGGAGGAAGTGAAAGAGTGAGCAAGTGTATGAGTGAATAAATGAGGATTGAGTGAGCAAGAGAGTGAGTGAGTGAGTGAGTAAGTAAGTGATTCAGTGAGTGAGTGAGATGCACCCTTGACCAGCACTGCTCCAAATAACAGTTTCCGACTTGCGGGTGCCACTGATGCATTTGGCCACTGAGCTGGTGGAAAGGCAGGAGGCAAGGCAGTCCACCTTGGCTCCATGAGCTAACCGCCCTCGGGACCGCAACCCCAAAATCCCCCCACTGCTGAAGCAGCTTGATAAACATTGCGGAGGGTGCTGTCTGGCTGAATGTTGCCGAATAAATACTGATATCTGAAACAAGGGAAGTTTATCTCCTTGGTCCATATACTGTAATATAGCCAGTTTCACAATAACTCCGGCCAGTGAAGCCTATTACAAGCAGGGTATCAGCCAGGAATCACAAGACAAAGTACTTTATGTTTGCTTTGTACACATACATAAATCTGGGTAGATTACAAATGCATATAAATTTAAATTAAATTAATTTATGGCAGGGTTGGGGGTTTAAATCCAACACCCACGAGTTTATGGCTGTACAATGATTTCCGGTAAGGTTGTCATAAGTGAATAACATCCTTTCTAAAATATGAATCTTTAAGAAAGTTATGATATATCCTTGAGATTCAAGCTCAGAAAAAAACAAAATCCTGTATGCTTTAAGACCACAGACGTTTTTCTTTTCTTTACATCTGTTAATCGATTGTTTGATGGTCTGAGTTAGTACAGTTACCGGCGTTAGTACATGTGGAGATGCAGACAGGTGAGAGACTCTGCCTTGTAAGACAGCATCACCCGGTGTATATAAACACACAAACACACTGAGACAGGACTCCGCATCCACAGTGGCTGCCCTCCCAGCTGCAATCACACTTATGTATCACAATTAAAACAGCAGGTCCGTGAACACGGAGCTGACTGCCAGATTAATTTTCCCCCCAAACGATGTGTTGACACCAGCACAAATCGGCTCTTCAGTTTTGATTAATGACAAAGCAAGTCTGGAGGAAAGTGTCATCACTATACTGGCACTGTGCTCTAATGATGCAGCCAATCAATGAAGGTCTGCTCTTGGTAGGGTGGGGGAGGGGGGGGAGGTTCTGATATGACTCAGCTTTGACTCAGCCTGCAGCCCTCAGCCATCCTCGCCCAGCCCCACAGCTTTGCGCTGATTGCTCGCGTCGTGTCCAGTGGTCAATGAACGTAATCAGGTTAAGAAGCCATCCATCAAGTCTCAGATTCGCAGGGCCTGATTATACGCTTCATCACTCCGGGCCCCGAATCGCCTAGATTGTCAGAAATTCACAAACTGGAATAAGAAGTGGCCCACTTTCCTTGTAGAACTGCTAATCAGAAATGCTGTCGCCGGATACTGAATCAGAATTGCTTATATTTCTGAAAAACCAGTAAATGGGTGAATAGAGGGTGGGCGACCTAAACCTGGCAGGATTTCAGTGTTGTGCTGGCAGAAATAACGGCAGAAAGCGCACTAATGGGAACACAGTGCATCAGGAATGTGAGCTGGATAATAAATAAGGGGACGGGAAATATTTGTACTTATGAGAACAGCCAAATATAAGGCCAGGAATAGCCAGAAAAAAATACGTATTAATCTGAATTCTTTATTTAAGTCGTCTGTGTCTCAAAACAGCCTAAATTGAACAAATTGATTTATTGTGAGCAAGAGACCGCAGCCAGAGAGTATTTCAGCATACAGGACACATAAGTAGGAAGCATTTAACTGTTCAGGAATAAACACCAAAAATGTTACGTCAGTATAACACTTTATATCGGTTTCCCTGGAAAATGCAAGTCTTCCACAGGGTTTAATGTGACATGTTTTAGCACACCGGCTCGTGGTAACCCTACCGGTTAAGCATGGAAATTAGTGGCAGTTTCCATTACGTAATATTTCTTGAACTGAGTTAAAGAAATTCGGGTTACTAGGAAATAGTGAAAAGTGAGGTTTGTTACAGGGGCCTTCTGAGAACTGAAATAACCCCGTTAGTATCTAAAAAACCCTGCGAATGTACGTGTTTGAGGGCCGTTTGCACGTTCCACGGGGGTGGGGCTCCTTGGGTGAGACGCATTCTCCCAGATTTTGGCCACATGAGAGGAGAGGCAACTGAAGAACAAAGGAGGACCTCAGACACTTACATAACACAGCAGAAAAAGTAGGCAAAAGTCAGCAGCTGCTTCTGAAACAGGATTACAGTCCTGGGCTGGGGTCCTTAACTGGCCCTCTCGCGTTCAGTAAGTGTGAATATAGCCAGGAGTGGGGGGGGGGGTTGTTCTGGCGTCATGCCAAAGTTTTGTAGGGAAAAAAAATTAAAAAGCAATATGAGTTTTGTGATAAAAGCACATACGAAAAGCAGGGACTCCACTGAATGATTTATCAAACAGTCTGTGTGAACAGTAAAGCTGACTGATGTTTTGATGAAATTCAGATAGTCTTTATTAAACTGAGCACATCAGTAGAATGAACAGCAACAGCTGGGCGATTAGGATGGACACAGAGAGCAGGTGGGGGAGTGGCTCTCCCGTCTCGATGTTATGGTCCAGATATGTGTCCAGATATGTCTAATGGCACAGCAGGGTCACACTGAGCCTGCGGCTTAATCCTGGAAACACTGGGTGGAGGACACAGTATTCCCTAATTGGGATGCCATTCTATCACAGACAGGTGCGCATACACACACACACACACACATACACACACATACACAAGCACACACACAGACCACAGGCCTGGCCAGCTCACAGAACCACTCGCAGATGAACCTTACTGCTTATTCTGTGCCTTTTTCCTGCCCTCCTGGCCACCAGTGTCACCTAGCTGGGCCAGTTAAAGGTCCCACAGCACCAGCACAGAGTCTTAGCACCAGTAAGGGAGGCATATGCATAGCACAAACCCTGCCTGCTAAGCCCCCAACCACTGGCAGCAGCCATGGCAGGAAATTGGACTTACCCTGCTTCCTGCTAACTGGCTCCATGTTTCTGGAAGCCAAACAAATCATCTGACACAAATGACCAGCGGGCGACTGCCATAAATTATTTACCTGGAGTATCGGCCCTGCCGTTCGCAGTGTGGTCGTGGCTGAGGGAGTGAGGCTCTTTACTGGGAGGCGGGACTCCGCGAGAGGAGCAGGGGCCTCTCTCTGGCCTTCTCGGGACTTTCAAGTGTGGCTCATTTACATCTAAAACGGCGGGCGCCGTCCCGGCCACCCGGTGTGTGTGGGGTTTCCTGGCAACACGGAGCTTCATCCTTTTGCCATTCGTGTCAAAAAGACTGAGAATCAGCACCGAGCCCTGCGGCCTGGTCTGGGAGGGATGTTAAGGAAGGTGGCAAAGTGACTGACTATTTGGGACTAATATGGGGTTGAAAGTGAACTCCACTTCTGTAATGGACCTGGAAATCTCCAGCTAAGCATATAATTTTTGCTGTATGGCTCCCAGTACAGCAAATTCCTATATAATCCCATAATTGGTGTTGATTTTATGGCAGCCCTGAAGCCAATTCCTAATTGCATTAAGACAATGAAATCCTTCGGAATAATAAATAATAACATAATAAACGTATTGAAAGTATTCTGATTTCTGAGGTACAATTTAGTTCCTTACAAATATAATTAAGAAATTCTATTCTTTTAACTGAATTTTAGTGACATTTTCATGTCATGTAGCACCAGACAAATGCCTGGACACACCCTTTTAATGCATTTATCTGTATTTTAGCTGTTATTCACCTTATAGGCAATGAAGCAATACATATCAAACACTGCAACAACTATGAGACGTGTTCAACGCCTGAAACATTTATCAAATTTTAAATTCTTCAAAATAGCCTCCTTTTACTTTGATGGCAGCATTGCAGGATCTTGGCAATATTTCAACCCCCTTCCAGATGTAGCCGCCTGGAATGCTTCTCCAAGAGTCCTGAAGGAGTTTCCACAAGTTCTTAGTCCTTATATGTATATACATTTTAATGAATGAAGACCGTTTATTTATATTTCTGTAGGTTTAAGGTACATTTTCAAAGTGCATTTACAGTTATGCAGAAAAGAATTCTAGGCGAGACAGATGTCATTTAACTGTTTTGGAATTTGGTGGAGAAATATTTGCTTAATTTAATAAATAGTTCATGTTTCATAAATAAGTAGAATGTTTAGTAATTTCATGGAATACCAAATTCAAATTCGCAATTTGGTGACAGGTGAAAAATAATAAATGATCTCACTGTTGGATAATAGGATACTGTTACACTGACGATATGAGTTTTAACACTCAAAATCTCCTCTCTGTGCCAAGGTTTTGTCAGTATGTTTTGCCATACTTACATTCAGTTCATAGATTATGTATTTCTCAGTTTATTTCTATTTGTGGTTATAATTAGAATCTTCATTTCACTTGAAACGTGACTATTTTCAGATAGGTGCAGATTGTCAGCCATCTTTGAACGGTTAAATCTATCCATCCATCCTTCCATTTTACATACGAATTATGCAGTGCTGAGTCCTGGTGAGTATTGAACTTACCTACTTACCTGAGGAAGCACAGGGCAGTAGGGCCTTGGACAGGATGTGAGTCCATCGCAGGGCACACACTCACGCTATAAACACACTCTATGGTAGGGCTGCACGATTAACCTTTATCGCATCGATATTGAGGTTTTAACTCCCGCAATAATCTAACGTCAGGAGTCTGAGGTTTTTTCCCCTGCCTCTGACATTTGAGTGACAAACCTATTAGCCAATCAAAACGGTCGAATCTCGCGTTCCTGGCTTGCTGGCCAACTATAAATGGCAATGGAAACAAGGTTGTATGCAGTGTAGAGCCCTTCATTGGGACTGGGATCCCGCGGGACGGAAATCTCGCGGGAGCGGGCGGTTTTACGGTTGCCGCGGGCGGGAGCGGGC
>JAODKM010000038.1:1136947-1150938 GCA_026780845.1 Petrocephalus sullivani
CTCATTACCTCAATCACTATGTATGTAGTTTATTTAACCCTCTGTGTCATAAAAGTAACAACATATTTTATTCATAAATTTAGGTTTCATGCACTTAAAAGTATCGAACGCAAAAATCGAAAATCGCCATCGCAATATTTGTCAGAAAAACCTCAATTAGGTTTTTTCTCAAAATCGTGCAGCCCTACTCTATGGGCAATTCCGATTTTTGGAAGGCGGAAATGAGCTGGAGCATTTGGATAATGCCCCCCCCCCCAAACACACACACACAGCACTCAGAATGCTGGAGATGAGATGGGAAGGCTGCAGTGATCCCAGAGAGTTGCTACGTTTCAAGCCCAGTGCACTTACAGTGGAATAGTCAGAGCTGGGGGAACTTCTAAAATTCTTTTATTTTTTATGACACGGTGAGCATGCGAGCAGTGAAAGAGTTGGCCATTTGGCCGGCTAGGGTGAAGTGGGCAGCTTCTAAAATTAAGCTGGGAGGTGCATGATGACCCAGCTAGGAGACAGTAGCAGTAACACAGAGAGATACAGCATACAGTCACACGACTGCGATGAGGACAGGAACAGCACCGTGTTACACATGCGGGGGGAGGGGGGGGGGGACAAAAGACCCCAAGCTCGTAAAAGACAATTCATTCATGGTTCTTTTGCAGATTACCGCACAGTGCACACTCCCTGTAGGAGGCTCACAGGATCGCCTGTCTGAATGTCAGGACCCCTTAGCTGCCCTAAGTGCCTGAGAGAATAGCCTAACAGCAGGAGCAGAGTAAATAATCCATCCATTTTCGGTACCCGCTTGTCCTATTCAGAGTCACAGGGGGGTCCTGAGCCTATCCTGGAGGCTGTGGGCTCAACAGTGTAAATAATGTGATATAAAATAAACTGACGGGAGTGAGAATGGTGAGCACAGGACACAGGTTTGAACAGGGATATTGTAATGGTACGTGCAGGGAGTGTAGCTATCAACCTGTGCAATGTCCAGGTCATAGTGTGAACTATTCCATTCTCCAAACGAGTAATATAAACAACACAAGTGACTGAATGAGTGTCGACTAAGCAAATTAAAAAGAGGCAACTATGTGTTTTTTTTTTTATTTCCTCTTCTGGAGAATGGAACACCAGGGAGAAGGTAATATCCGAGCGGGCCTGGAACGCACTGGGAGAAGCAGGCCCCCGTAGGGCAGTCATTGGAGAAACACAATCAGCAATGAGCAGCCACTGCGTGTGGCAATTTCCAATAAAAGGCGCTAAGCACGCTGTCTAATTACACCCACGCCGTTTAAAAATGGCCCAATAATGCTGTGTCTGATTTAGACCGCAGATTCCCCAGTGGAGGTGTGAAAATGACCCAAATGAGTCAGGAGAGACCCATTGTGTTGCTGAGTCTGAATGGAGCCCGTCACCAAAGGTGGGGAGCACTTTATAACTGATTTTACCGTCGGGCCCCTGAGCAAGGCACCTAACCCCCAATTTCTTCATGGACTGCCTAACACAGCTCTCTCAATCGCATGTCACTGTGGATAAGAGTGTCTGCTGAATATGTAAGTGAAAATGTGACCCCCTAAAAATTTCACCCAAAGGGATCATTGGCCCGCCCAAACGACTGCCCGCCCCCCCATGCCACAGATGACACTGTACAGAATCTCTGACTGTATTCATGTAAACAACATGGTATTTTATTGATTAGAGCAAACATGAATCGCATCAAGCATTTGTTCAGCAGAGCTTTCATATACAATAGAAGTTTCCAGAGAGTTGAATTTTCGGGAAAAATTAATGTTATTCTTGCAAAACACTGAATTTTACACTTACTTGATTGAGCATAATTACACTGTAATTTGAACACACCGCAGTGGGGGGTACCACTTTCCAGAAAAGAGGTGTGTAGGTATAGGGGGTACCACTGTCCAGAAAAGAGGGGTGTATGTATGAGAAGTACCACTGTCCAGAAAAGAAGGGTGTATGTATGGGGGGTACCACTGTCCAGAAAAGAGGGGTGCAGGTTTAGGGGCTTCCACTGTCCAGAGAAGAGGGGTATATGTATGGGGGGTACCACTGTCCAGAAAAGAGGGGTGTACGTATGGGGGGGGGAGTGCCACTGTCCAGTTAGGAGGGGCATATGTATGGGGGGGTGCCACTATCCAGATAAAAGAGTGGTACCAGCACTATTGATCATTGGACAGGAGGCCAGATTCCAGAAGATGCCACACTGTTTTGGTTTTGGCCATCAGTGAGCAATGATGCTCAGAGATAACTCGCTGCATCCCCATTTCCACCTGGACACTCAAGACTGTCAGGAGGATTTTTCCATAGATGTGGAATCTTCCATATCCCTGCCCATACCCCGATTCCTCTCATGCACCACATCCTCGACACCCTCGCAGCACAGAGTGTGCCAGGAGAAAGCGGCGGGGAGGTGGGGGGGGGTGACTTGCCCTCGTCTTCTTTATATTTAACGGCTGTAAAATGACAGCTGCTTTATCTCAAGTCCATTCCCACTCTGTGCAATGCCTCTGTCCCATCCTCCCTGGGCCAGCAGCTTCAGGGGTGGCCCACGTGGCCAGCTCTGACAGCAAAGGCGTGGGTGCGACTAGGCATCGACTCCCAGCGCAGGCTGGCACAGGCAGCCTCAAACGCGGGGGTCCTGTCACAAGGGCTCCTGTGCAAACCGGAAGGTATCACGACTACATGGAGAGGAGAGCAGACCGGCTGTCAGAATGCAGCACAGGTGAAAACAGAGCACGACACAATAACCTGCCTCAGGTTTACATAATGATCTGGCGAGCAGAGTGAAGCAACCTCCACGAAGCCACCCTCATTACCGCATCATTAAACACGCCTCGCAAAGTCGGAATCCAGAAGGACGACGTTGCTCCATCTCAGCCGCTGGTGCTGGCTCTCAGGCTTCAAAGAAGCTGACGGCAGCATCACCAGCGCACAGCGAGACGGCCGCAACCTCCGACGCCCCGAATTCTCGAAAGCCACGGGAGGAAATTCACCGATTCACATGTGCACAGAATCTCCAATCTGGGTCAGGCCTGGAAGGTGGTGAATGACGCTTGTTTTTCAGAGCGAGCACAGCAAAGTGAGATCACTCATGTTACTTTCTAACAATCTATACCTCGACCATCTCAACCCTCCCTGGGGAATAAAACACGTACGCCGATGATGAAAACCTGGAGGCTTTATTAGTCTGCCCATCTGCCGTTTGGGGTAGTAGGTGCTAATTAGGCTGGTCAGCCCTGCCGCTCCTCTCAGAGGGAGCCCCGCGGTGCACAAATGGCCAGGCTGTAGGGAGACGTGCAGCTGCACTCCTGCAACTAATGATCATCGCATGTAAATGTGAAGCCCTACTGCTCCGTCAAGTGAGCCGCACTACCTGCTAACTAACAACCATCACATGTAAATGTGAGGTACTACGGCACTGCACTACCTGCTAACTAATGACCATCGCATGTAAATGTGAGGTACTATTGCACCGTCAAGAGAGCCACACTACCTGCTAACTAATAACCATCGCATGTAAGTGTGAGGCCCTACGGCACTGCATTACCTGCTAACTAATGACCATTGCATGTAAATGTGAGGCCCTACGGCACTGCATTACCTGCTAACTAATGACCATCGCATGTAAATGTGAGGCCCTACTGCACTGCACTACCTGCTAACTAATGACCATCGAATGTAAATGTGAGGCCCTACTGCACTGCCTGCTAACTAATGACCATCACATGAAAATGTGAGGCCCTACTGCACTGCACTACCTGCTAACTAATGACTATCACATGAAAATGTGAGGCCCTACTGCACTGCACTACCCGCAAACTAATGACCATCGCATGTAAATGTGAGGCACTACTGCACTGCACTACCTTCGAACTAATGACCATCGCATGTAAATGTGAGGCCCTACTGCTAACTAATAACCATTGCATGTACTGTAAATGTGAGACCCTACTGCACTGCACTACCTGCTAACTAATAACCATTGCATGTAAATGTGAGGCCCTACTGCAAATATGAGGCCCTACTGCTAACTAATAACCATTGCATGTAAATGTGAGGCCCTACTGCACTGCACTACCTGCTAACTAATGACCATCGCATGTAAATGTGAGGCCCTACTGCTAACTAATAACCATCGCATGAAAATGACAACAGAGCCACACTACCTGCTTTGCATCTACAGAGAACACAGGCCACCCCAAAATGCTGCTGCCAAATGGCAGACAGCAGACTGGAAGATGGAAAGGTGTGTTGGCTGGCAGGGTGGAGCCACAGCGTCAGGTCACCGTCACCTTTCCAACAAGCCGGGACTCCACATTTACTAGAGCTGCCCTGGTCAACTGCAGGTGAAGTGATTTGTGAAGTGGAAACTTGTGAGAGCAAATTCAGCTGTGAAGTGGCACAAGCTCACAGAAAGGGACCAGATCATCCAACATCCATACCCAATCTGAATGGCAGCTAACCCACTAGCAATGTTCCAGGATCTAATGGACAGCCTTCCCAAAACAGTAGGCTATTAATGTGGGCTATTACTGCAGCTAAGGGTTAGCCAACTTCATGTGAATACCCTGTGATTCAGAGTGAGATGCTGCACAGACTGCTGTCCCGGTACTTTTGCCCATATAGTATATATTCAGGATGCATTATAGGCCGGGGGCAGATGAGAGGCTGTACCCCCCTCCCCAAATGACTGACATTACGCATGGTGGTGGTGGGGGGGAGCTGCGCTAAAGTACTGAGCCTCTCTGGGACTGAGCACAAGAACCAGAATAGCCAAAGCCTATTCTTCAAAAATGCATCATTCTGATATCCCTAAAGGCTGCCTACGTATACAAATATATCGAAATAACAAGAAATTAAGCAAGTTAAAAAAGCTACACGAGAAGACAGAATCTAAAGCTGCTGTGACATGGTTATATGAGGGTTTGTGAAAGCAAAGGCAATTCCACAAACTCACCGACGCGATATCGGTTATGCTGAGCCTTACTTTAGGTGATTCGGGCTACGGAGGATAACAGCACTTTCTGGGAAGAAGGAAACACACTTTCCCTTGTCTGAAGAAACCATGAGTTCAGCATTCAGTCCCAGAGTGCCATCCGAGACGGCTGCTGACCACCCCACCTGTGGATGCTCCCTGTAAACCTGTCCCGTTTATCCCCCCACTAAGGGGCAGCACTGCAAGGACAATAGACTGCTGCCAGACACACCATCAACCTTTAATCTGCTGGATGAAGTCTTCATGGGGGACCTATGACTTCTCATCTGCTCATTTGCTCTTCCTCAAAGAAAAGTTCCTCAAAGCGTTCCTTTGGTTCAGAGTCAAAGTCAGACCCTGTCAATGTGCCACACTCTTCTGCTGGACAGTATCTGGGTCTGGGGATCTGGCCCTGCAGTGGATGTGTCTGTGAGGAAGGCATTAACTAGGATGTGAAATGCAGACGTCTTTCTCTCTGAGCCTTACCGATGCACCACAGACACAGGACCAAATACACAAGCACACATAGTCCTACACACACTGAACGACGCACGCACACACACAGGCACGCACACACATACACATCATTAGGTGTCTTTCCCCCTGAAACTGTTGCCCGGTGTTTCACACCCACCGTTGTCTGCTGGGATGGATAGAATGTGCGTAGTCAGGAAGTACCCATGAACCCATGAAGCAGGAGAATTACGTGACAGAGCATGCTTTCCATTCTATCCATTACACCCATAGGTTTGACGACAACAGTGGTTTTCCAAGACCAAGGGGTAGCTAAGCCCACATGGTAAGCCCCCCCCCCCCCCATCAGCCGGGGGGACCGGCTTGGTGAATCTGAGCTGCATCCCACGGCCACACTAAGATCTGGCACTCTCCACACCCTTAGTCACCAAACCACCAACATTATGGCACAGCAGCAATCACAAGGTGCTCTAACATCTCCAACCAGGCAGTTACAGCTCTAGGGGATATTTCACAGTGATCCTAACCATGTCATTACTGCACATGCATACGGTGAGGAGGGGAGCAAAGGCAGTATGAAGCAGCTGAACTACGTATGACTCAATGTCTGCTTTTAAAATACTCTAATCTAGTCTATCAGGTGATAAAACACAAAGCCTGTGATGTGGTCTCAATGTAGTATAGTGTACTCATGGTAGTATAGTGAACACAGTGGCTACTCTAAAATGGATTTATCTTAAGCTGAAACATGATCTACTTATGTCCCATTAAATATATCATATGGTCAGCTTGAAATGCTGAAACAATTATGCTGTAGAACCTAGACATGATTGTATTACGCTACTACCATGACAGACCTTTACAGCATTACCATGCGAGACAGATTCAATCTGACACTGAGCTTAGGCATGAACATGCCGCACCATCACCATGCCAGACAGAAACAACCTGACACAGAACTGATGCAGTCACACCATCATCTGTTCAGACAGAATCAATCAGATGCCGAGCCTAAAAGCTCCAGTTAGTCCAAGCCAAAACCAGTCACTAACCAGCATTACTGATCCCTGCAGGAGACCGATATTTTTTTAAGAAACCCAACCAATCACATCCACTTTTCACAGGGTATATTCACAAAGCGACTCGTACATCTCAGAAGCGATAAAAAAACTGCTTCTCTTACAGCATCAGCAGACCCAAAATAGAAGTACTTAAGCACGCTGCTCTGATTCTCTCTGTGATCAAATGGCAGCCAGCCGGAATGCAGGAGGACAGACTCTTCCTGGCAACAGCAGGAAAGCTTTTAATTGTCCTTCTTCCCATCAGGATATGACCCAGAGCCACCTCAGCCAACCTTTCTCCTCATCGATTGGGAGGCAGACGCCGCTGCTTCGTCTCTGCAGGGCCTCAGCGTGACCTTTCCTCCTCCAAGGAGCTCCTAGCAGCTTACAAAGACAAGAGGCCCCCTGCCACCGCACCTGGCATCACCGTCACACACAGCTTTCAGGCCCCTCTTCTTCACAAGAGAGCCCTTGCTCTCTGACCATCCGTGTTCCAACTGACAACCTTGATGGCCCATTTCTAGGTTCCAGTCAAGTCAAGCTACTGTTAGCTGGAAGCCCCAAAAGCAAAGATCACAAATTCACCCTACAAAGAGGAAGGAAGAGCCACAGATACTCACAGCCGACCATCATCATGGCCACAGAGAAGATCTTCTCGCCATCAGTGGTGGGAGCGATGTTTCCAAAGCCGATAGTAGTGAGGCTGGTCATGGTGAAGTAGAGGGAGGAAATGTAGAGGGTGTCCTTGCTGGGGCCGCCCTCCCACTGGCCGGAGCCACTGGCGTTGAAGCGGTACGGAGACCCAATGTTGGTGGCTAGCTGGTACAGCCAACTGTCTGTCTTGATGGTGTTGGTGAGCTCGTCAATGACCTCATAGTCGCCAATGCTGTACCAGATGCAGGCCAGCCAGTGGGCTACCAGACCGAACACACATACCAACAGCACCAGCACCGCAGCACCGTACTCCAGGTAGTGGTCCAGCTTACGGGCCACACGGCCCAGACGCAGAAGCCGGACCACCTTAAGGGAGCTGAATAGGCTGCTGAGGCCCTGTGGGAAACAGGAAGCGAATGATCATACAGACAGGCAAACACAGACAGACAGACAGGCAAACACACAGACAGACAGACACACAGACAGGCAAACATAGACAGACACAGAGGCAGGCAAACACACAGACACACAGACAGGCAAACATAGACAGACACAGAGGCAGGCAAACATATACAGACAGACACACAGACAGACACACAAGCAGGCAAACATACATATGGACAGACACACAAACAGAGACATAGATAGTCAAACATACAGACAGACACACAGACAGACACATAGATATCTACAGAGAAATACCAACACACAGACAGGCAGACAGACAGACAGACACACGGGCAGACAAACACAAACACAGGCAGACACATAGGCAGACAAACACACACACACAGACAGGCAAACGCACAGACAGACAGACATATAAACAGACAAACACATAGACAGACAGACGCACAGACAAACACATAGACAGACAGACACATAGACAGACAGACAATAACATAGGCAGACAAACACACAGACAGACAAACACACAGACAGACAGACACATAAGCAGACAAACACACAGACAGACAGACACATAGGCAGACAGACAGGCAAACACACAGACAGACAGACAGACAGGCAAACACAGACAGACAGACACATAGGCAGACAAACACACAGACAGACAGACAAGCACGGACAGACGGCTGTAATTCTTCCCACTGGCTTCCACTGTGGTGTAACTCAGGAGCTGGTCACTGGCAGAGTATACATATGTGTACAGGGTCGTGTGTATGGTTGGTGTGTGACTGATGATTCCATAGAAGTGAGCTGTCAAATATAACTGACAAACACTGTGTGTCGGTGACACATGCACTTAGGGCTCCTAAAGTTCCTGGCAACTGAACCCGAGGAGCACAAACCCAAGGAGCACAAACCCACCCACCTGCAGTAATTTCACTCACCTGGTGTGGATTGAGAAAAATAAATCAGAGTAAGAAGAATGACTGTGGACCTGTCGCTGCTTCTGTGTGTGGCTGTATCAGGTTCTATAGCGGTACAGCTGGACTGTGCTTGTTCAGTGTGCCTTTGGCGAGCTCTCACTACTTGGCTCGGTTGTGTCATCCACGCGGATGCGGCCGACATCGACTGTACAGTATATCTGTGTCTTCTGTTTTTGACACCGACCGCGATTTGCAACACTGCTTCGAATGGCGTTTCCTTTGATGGAGCACTGAGCCATTAACTGTCTGAGTAACTGTTTGGCTTCCATTCCGCCTGCTCTGCGGAAACAGACAGGAGCAGAAACAGGAAATTAAGGGGTGGGGGGGGGCACGTTACCGGCAGCACGGAGTCCTCTGCCCGCGTGGCATTCCCCCGCGAGTGGGCCGTCTCTCGGAGGTGCCTGACCGACGAAGGGTCTGAGATGGGATCCTTCAAAGAGATGAAGAGCACTTACGGCCATATAAAAGTGGTTTCGGGATACACCATGTTTTACAGAGGACAGTGAACCTAGTTGTGCAGTCAAAAGCTGCTGTGAGGCAGGTGTACTAAAGCTAACACCCGTAAACAGCAGCCGATGGCCAGAGGACTTCACAGACATCTTAGAATTAGAAATAGCGTCAGTAAGTCAACTGACTACCCAACATTCCTTACACCATAGTGCTTATGTCTGTACTCAGGGACCACAGTGCTACAAAGACTGACATCACATTGTAAGATCATAACATGCATCTATCCAAAGCAGTCACCAACCTTCAATATCTGTCTTCAGCAGATTTTAATGGTGAACCACTTTGCAATTAACCAGCACTCACTTAAGGACAAAGCATACTGCGCAACTGAACGTCACTTTATAAACAGAAGAAAAATTTACAACAGTACAAGCTCCTCAGAGGCGTCTGTCACATGGATCCATGTGATGGTGCTGTGTCTAAGTAGCCACGTGTAACACACTTATGCACACTTACGCGTGCAGACACTTATGCAAAATAACTGTAAAATACCTGTATTCACATTTGATCCTTTTCATTGCCCTGTCTACTCTTTTATTTATTAATTACTGTCTTTCATGTGTTTTGTCACTATGTTACACAGTTTGGTGAGGGTGGCAGTGGGTAGATATTGTTTTATTATGTAAAGCACTTGCTGTGTGTTGCATAGTGTTTGTAGGAAAAGTGTTACATAAGTAAATAAAGTAAGTAAAACATTCTAAGGCTTTGGCGATCGGACCACAAGGAGAAAGCTGAGACATGACTATTTACCATTTGCACCTGTGTTTACTATACCTACCCAAGGTGTCTGTTACTGCCCCGTGCACAGGCATGGTAACCCCCCCCCATAAAAAACCCTCTAGACCTCTAACTTACTGTCACATCTACTTATAACGTCTTTCAATAAGAATAAGGGCAGTTGTAACTGAATCCCACCTTCTTAAAGCCCCTCCCCCCCGTACGGTTTACAGAGGCATACATCAGACTCCGCCTACTGCTAAGGCTAATGCTAAAGCTCAGTACGGGCCGCGGTGGGAGGACAGCTTGCGGCCACTTTCCCTCCTTTCTCCCATGGGGATGGAACTATTTTCAGCAGAGTGACAACAAATCAAGTTACTGCTGGCGGTTTGCGTGACTAAAGGCTCCCTATATTGCACTTTAGGCACGCTGGGATTGATGATGTAATACCCGGGGCCCGCTGCGGCCGAAAGTGCCGCAATATTGAGATCTCTGCCCGATGTGATTGTAGTATCTTATTGGATTCCCGTGGCGGCTCGGGTTGGAGCGCGGGCCGAGAGACGGATGCCCGTGACCATGGAAACTCAAACGTGAGGCACAACCCATAAAGGGGAGTCCATTTTATTAAGGCTGCTCTAGCTCATATTCTGCAGTCAATTGGACCTCAGATAATGAGCATATTTGATTGGCACTTTGATGCCTTGCGAAGGAATACTTCAGCCATGTGGCTCACATTGATTATGGAGAATAGGCTTCTGCGTTAGACAAAGGCAGAAAATGAAAAGCTTCATCTAGAAATCTCTCTAGGAAGGACTGGCTCCCCATCCTGGGTTATTCCCTGCCTGGCCTTTGTCGTTTCTGGGATAGGATCAACACTGCCATAGAGGACCCTGTATAGGACAAGTGGTATGGTGATGAATGGCTGTATGAACGAATGAAAGAATGAATGAATGAATGAATGAATGATCTCTTTAATGGTAGCAGGTAGTATTATGACTGAGGATATTTACTGGCACCCCAAGGATTATTGCTTTATACTCCAGTTTCTACAGTGATACCATCCATCCATCTATCCATCCATCCATCCATTTATTCTAGTTGGGCGGTGGCAATCCCATGCAGCACAGAATCTGTTCATTTTTATATTCTATTTACTTATGCATATCCAGGTTTCTTTTTATTTTCTTTGTATCTTGCACACTTACTTTTCTTTCTTTCTTGCACCAACAAGGATAGTCTTCCTAGTTCATTGTGCCATGTGCAGTGACAATAAAGGCATTCATTCATTCAATCATTCAATCAATCATCTAATCATTTAGAGCTGGGCGATAAATCGATTTAATCGATTAATTCGAATTTACAGTTCAGGACGATGTGTTTTTATGAAAATCGATTGTATTACTTATTTTTACTGTCATTATTATTATCATTAAAAAATATATTAAAAATATACTAAGAATATACAAAAAAATCATGGTGATTATATGGAGAAACATAAAAAAAAATGTACGTGTCACTTAGCTGTCCAGTCAGCCGTCACAATTTACGTGGGTGCAATCAGATTGCTCACTCTGCCCATCTCTAACGCTCACGTTGAGAGGGCATTTCCCAAGTGACTCTGCTAAAGGATGACCCGAGAAATCGAATGGGTCTGCCGCTCCTCTTAAGCCTTATGGATGTGCGCTCCGGCCTGAGCAGGAATGGGGGGACATCAGCCGGTTTCAAACCTCCCCAGCAATTGTTGGGGGAATTTGATTCCTCCATGTACTCGCCTCATGTTTGGCTTCCATGGACTGTACATAGTTATTAGCATTCAGCATTCTTCAGTTCAAGAAAAGAGTAATAAACTTCGAAAAGGTAAGATCCGTTCTATAAAAACAGCATGTAACTGACTAAATAATTCTAATTTTTTGCTGACACGGAAGCTTGTTTGTGCATTTTTCTGTGTTTATTTTATAAAACTGTTTATAATGTCATGCTCTTTATCAGGCTACGTCTATAATTTTACGTTCAACATAAGTTTTTTGCTATTTGGAGATTTGGGCTGCTTTTTATTGAGGTGAGCTGGTTTTACGTTGAGCTTGGGCTGGAAACTGTCGCTCAGATTTGGCAACCCTGCAAACACTGTAGCAGATTCACAAACAACATGGTAACGACAGGGGGAAAGCTGGCGCTTGTGCCCAAGAAAGGTACTGCTACATCTGTAATATGGAATCGGTTCAGTTTTGCGCCGTCGGACACAGACCAAACAAGTCCTCGTAGCAAAGATTTAAAAACTGTTGCAACCAAAGGAAGCAGCACGACAAATTTATTCCAGCACGTAAAGCAGAGGCACGGGACTCATTAACACGTTAGAAGTTTTAGACCCGAAATACGTGCCTCATTTTTCTTGACACTGGCAGTTTTTCAAAAGCTTTCTTTTGCACTATGTCAAGCCCAATGGCATAAAGTATTTACTTAATACCAAGCTGACATGATAATTTTTTTCCCAATTATTATTATTACAATATTACTTATCACTTTTATTTAAAAGTTTGAGGGTGTATTGTGTTGTTGCCAGTTGGAAAATAAGCTATAGAGAAAGCTTTCTAAAAGTTTTTACAAGTTTATAAAAGTGTTTACAATGCGTGGTCTGCCATCTCACTTACAAGCATCGCTTATGGCTTGTCAGATTGCACTTTAACCCTAAAGTAAAAAAAAAAAGCTAAATAAAGTTAAAACTTGTTTTGAACCATTGAACCATCGGATTTTTTTTGTGAAAAAATTGTAGATTTTATTTTTAGGCCATATCGCCCAGCTCTATAATCATTCATTCATTCCTTCATTCATTCATTAAATCATTCAGTCATAGGGCAGAAGGCCTTGGACAGGTCAATAGTGACACCTCTGAATGTAACTGTTTGACATAAATACCCAGCTGCAAAAACCAGAGGGTTATAAGTACAGTACTGCAAACGCTGAGCTTTGTGATTATTGTCAGTGAAGCCGTAACATGGATTTGTTGCTGTTTCTTGTCGGCCCTTCTGTCATAGTGAATAACCCTGGGTAAGAACCTGCCTGGCCAGGCCCTTGCCACATCAAAGCTGCTCCTGGTCTGTCATGAACACGACTTCCTTTCAGTCATGCAGCATGAAGCTGAGATTAAAAGATAAACACCATGCAAACACACAGAATGCCACCGGTTATTGGAGCCGCTGTTGCTGCTGACCTTTCCCGGCTGCTGTTGCTCCTCTAATTTTAGGTGAGCAGCTTTACTTGACATCACTGATGGCTCAGGCCTTTCCTGTTTAATTGATCCAGCAGACTATAAAGAGCTTTGATCCTGGGCTCTTCATTTGCTCTGCTTCTGGAGTCAGCAGGCATAAAATGCAATGAAAGTGCCAAACTGTCCGCAGAGAAAAAGTAATCAGCTTATATGCTCAAATAAAAGCAACGGGATGAAGCTAGATCACTGACTGAAGGCGCAGCCAAGGAAAACTCCTAGAAATCACATTAAAATGTCAACATGCTGAAGAAGACGCTTCTGCCGACTGACAGGATTACATTTTGCAGAAGGAATTAGTGAAGTGATGGTGATTAATTGTCATTGTTGACACACCATAGCACACAACACAACAACAAAATGTGTCCTCTGCATTTAACCCATGTGACATCGTGACACAGCAGGGGGCAGCTACATGAGCCCGGGGAGCAGTGCATGGGGGCGGTACCTTGCTCAGGGCACCTCAGCGGTACTTGTGGGTCGGGGACTCGAACCGGCAGTCTTTCGTCCCTAATCACTACATGTGTGATGATGCCATGCATTTACATACAAAAAATATACAACATACAAAAAACCATGAAAGCAGAACACCAGCAGGATCCGAGTTGCTCGGTTGTTTCCCCACGATCTCTTTCTCTAGTCTGAGTACTGAGTGCCCTACGGTATAAACCCTAAGCTCAGGAAGTTCCACGCCCTCAGAAGCGTCCATTACACATCACGGTAGCTGACTGTTGAACCACATGATATAATGAAGTTCAGTAAAGACTGACATAAAGCTTTAATGATGTTAATGTTGTCATATTTTATAGGCATGAAACAAAATACCAGGGACACTGCAGTCAATCAAAGTCATTCTGAATATACACTCACCTAAATGATTATTAGGAACACCTGTTCAATTTCTCATTAATGCAATTATCTAATCAACCAATCAC
>JAODKM010000038.1:1151038-1163133 GCA_026780845.1 Petrocephalus sullivani
CACAGGGCATAAGGCAGGGGACACCCTGGATGGGACGCCATCACAGGGCATGAGGCAGGGGACACCCTGGATGGGACCCCATCACAGGGCATGAGGCAGGGGACACACTGGACGGGACGCCATCACAGGGCATGAGGCAGGGGACACCCTGGATGAGATGCCATCACAGGGCATGAGGCAGGGGACACCCTGGACGGGACGCCGTCACAGGGAATGAGACAGGGGATACACTGGATGGGACGCCATCACAGGGCAGAAGGCAGGGGACACCCTGGATGAGACGCCATCACAGGGCATAAGGCAGGGGACACCCTGGATGGGACTCCATCACAGGGCAGAAGGCAGGGGACACCCTGGATAAGACGCCATCACAGGGCATAAGGCAGGGGACACCCTGGATGGGACGCCATCACAGGGCATGAGGCAGGGGACACCCTGGATGGGACGCCATCACAGGGCATGAGGCAGGGGACACACTGGACGGGACGCCATCACAGGGCAGAAGGCAGGGGACACCCTGGATGAGACGCCATCACAGGGCATGAGGCAGGGGACACCCTGGACGGGACGCCGTCACAGGGCATAAGGCAGGGGACACACTGGACGGGACGCCATAACAGGGCATGAGGCAGGGGACACCCTGGATGGGGTGCCATCACAGGGCATGAGGCAGGGCACACCCTGGATGGGACCCCGTCACAGGGCATGAGGCAGGGGACACACTGGATGAGACGCCGTCACAGGGCATGAGGCAGGGGGCACCCTGGATGGGACGCCGTCACAGGGCATGAGGCAGGGGACACACTGGATGGGACGCCGTCACAGGGCGCCAGCTGTCATGGGATGTGGATACCTCCCCACATGGGGGAAAATATGAAAACTATCTCATTTGAAAATACAAACAGTTCTGTGGAATTACTCTCACCACCAGCCCTCTAACTGTGAAACTGGTGCAGCCCCATGAAGGTACAGAGAGTCCTATATACTGTTTTGTAAGCATCTGTGTGAAAGAAATATCTTAAACCTTGCTGGGCCAATTATGCTTTGTTATGACCAAAGGAGCCATATTAGAAACATATTATTATCAGTGCAGAAAAGTGAAAATAACCAACTTGGTACTCTGAGTCAGTATCTTTCTTATCTAACAAGGCAGGTCCTCACACATCGATATCATGGAAGAATAACTGCCTATTCTTCTCGATTGTACTGCAGAGAGCATCATTGGGGTGGCCCATGGCACTGGAGCGGGGGGGGGTATAATATAATAACTTCTCCCTTACATAACTAGTCTCAGCATAAGCAAAAGGTACACATTGATGTAAACTGGCTAACGATATATCGACATATTCAAGATTTAGCTTAATGAACCTCTACAGAAAAGCAGTGGAGCTCACTTAGAAAACCCGAGCGGCATTATGAGAACAGGCGGGTTAGGGTTAGGGTTAGGGATATATGGGCGGAGAGCACTAAAGCGGCGAAGCGGCACCTCCATAAGGTATGAGCGTCAGGGGCGGGCTGTAGCCCTAATCCCGGGGGCGTCTCCCTGGCTGACTAATAACCGGAACAGGGTACGCAAAAGGAGAACACGCAAAATCACACAGCGGGAGGAACGGGGCTTACGGAAAAAAGCAGGGTCGGGTGTACAGGGGTACCGGGGTACAGGGGTACAGGCCACTCAAAACCTAAGCAACTGCCCAACCAAGGTTTTACCAAATTGAATAAATTTAATAAAATTTTATTTATTTTTCTATCAACAGTATGCTTCATACTCCACACTTTATTGCCACCATAATCACTTATGCATCCAGCAGTGGAGCAGATCTGGTGAGCATGAGCACTTCCGTAACAAAGCGTGTCGGCTAACTGAGATAGCATCAAGTGTACTCCCCTGCGGGCCACTGACTTCAGATGTGTTACCTGGTGAATTAAAACGTAAACATGTCGTATAAGCCAATGAAAGGTCTGTGTTATACAGATAGCTTTCCCCCACTTACCAATCCCTTATCAGCCATCAGTCTTATGTGTTTTGGAAACTCGCACAATAGCCAAAGGGCGTGTATACACATCTGTTAATGGTGTCATCTTTTCACCACTGAGAGGTTTGATCCAGCCAGCATGGGATTTAGCCTTTACTTTGACAATACTCCCGTCTCTGGGACATTTTTTGGTTTTACTTAGATTAGGTGTTTTTCTGTAAAGCATTTCCCCCTGAAATCAAACATAACACGTTGATGGTAAAATTTAAAATCACTTTAAATGCAAGCCTCTTTAGCAATTTTTACTTGTAAAACACATTTAAAAAATGTTCTTGAAGCCAAGAATCTCCTCTTTCATCTATAAGGCTGGGCTTAACAGAACTCTGGTTTCTAAGACAATGGGAAGTCAACAGGTAATCTTAGTTGAAGAAGTTCACAAGAAGTTCACAATTAATGCCCCACCAAAATGGACCTCCGCTTACCTCATCCACATTTTCAAAGGCATTGATGATGTCATAGGGCAGGCAGGAAAGCAGGTCAATGACGAACCATGTCTTCAGGTAGTTCATTCGTATTAGCTTTGGATCTGAGATAACCTCACCACCAGGACCCACAAAGGTGGTGTGAAAGTTCAGTACAATGTCCACCAGGAAGATGACATCTACCACGCTGTCCACTACCAGCCAAGCAATGTTGTTCTGCTTGGTCTTGAAAGACACATTGTAGGGCACCATGATGGCTGTGTAGAAGGTGAGGATGAGGATGATCCAGTCCCATGTAGTCTTGAAGGTGCAGTAGTGCAGAATAATGTGAGGTGGGGTCTTGGGCGCCTCCTGCTTGTACTGGGGTAGGATGTCCGAGCCCAACTGCAGTGCCTGCAGTCGGTGAGAAGGTCACATTGTTAAGCAATCCTCCAGGTTCAGGCATCAGGGGAGTTCATATTCCACAAGAGTAAGGTGCCAAAATTTCAAGACAACACAAGCATTACATCAACACTAAAGCACTCTACATGCAAACTGATACAGAACAATGTAATAATGACTCACAACGAGATGCAGGAGCAAAGGCAGCTTTAAAAATAGAGTCAGAAGATGAAACACATTTGCTGTCCTGAGTCCCCTTGTGGTGTCTCCTTGCATGCTCACCTTCCACCAATTCCAGGTAACCTCAGCACCACTCTGTCCCTTACCTAGATTTGGCCAGCCCCATTTTGCTGGGTGAGTAAGGCATGGGGGCATAAGGGAAACTTCCAGAATCCACTACCCTGCCCCCCCCCCAAACTCCCTGCAGATGTGCTTCCCTTGATATCCTGTTTCACTCCATAAGTGCATGAAAGATCGGACGGACAGATGTTTCTTTACTGTCAGTAGACCCACATGTCAGCAAATAGACGTGAACCATCACGTGAGAACATCAGTTCTGGAACGAAGCGGGTAAGCGCAAAACCGAGTGTGATGGTGTCTCATGCAGCGTGGTGCTGCTGCTCACCTCAGCCAATCGCGAGTGCTTGTGGCTGACCTCGGTCTTGTTCATGGGCGTGAGTTGCTGCATGGTGCTACGGCTGTTGGTGAGTGCCCGCGTCAGCCTCGCAAACTTGGTCCATCCTGTGGGTGGGATTAACCGAATGCAGTCACCTCTCCAATGGGCAGCCAGTGGAAGATCTTACCAACCAATCAAATCATTTAATTATTATCAGCTGAGTTGTAAGTAAGCCTGAATGCTATACTTACATTGCTATACATCAACCTTCACCTTCCTCAAGTTTCTGCTGAACTGCCTAAGTCTCATCACAACAATCACCCTTTTCTCCAGTTGGTAGAAAGTACCAAATCCTTAGTGACCTAATAAATATACATCAGTTCTACAAGCTGCCAAATTAAAGGCATGCTTGTGTTCAACATATATGCCTGAGAAGCATCCAGGGACCCTGCCTTAATGTAAACCTCTGACTAATCCTTTAATGATCTCTTTTCCTGCCGCATTCCTTGTTTCTCAAGAAAACACCTGGGGATTAGCTTGGTAATAATGAAAGTCTTTACCAAACTCTGGTGGGTCACTGAAAGAGGGAGAGAATATCAGAGTGCTTCAGAAACACATTAAATGAGTAACGGTTCTGTCCTATTGTAATGGTGCTGGCAAGTATTTTTAACGCCACATGCTTGAGAATATGTATTTAAACAAGTGGTAGCTATGAACCTTTCACTAGTGCAAACAGATAGAGGATAAGGGGAGTGCCTGTCCTCCTCCCTCGCCTGACATAACCCACATGCACAAGCTAGTCTGGGACATCGAGGGAGAGCTGAGTCCATTTACTACACTAACTGATCCCAGTCTGTTAATAGACTGATCACAAGTACGTCTTGATCCAGTTAATAAGGCGTGCCCAACCAATGACTTCCCCTGCCTCCCGTGTACATCTCTGGGGACCTGGCAGAAAGTCCTGTTTTATGACAGTGCTCCCCCAAGGGAGCCCCATTAGCTACCCTCTCTATCTGTCCACAGAACGTGTGATTTTTGGCACCACTTGGCTTCATCTTCCATACTCCAAACAAAAGTTAAGGTTTAGAGCGTAATACTTATGATAAATTCAGCATTGTTTTCTATAGAAGTTACCTGCTTTTACCCTCCATCCCAAAAACCCAACATGCTCAGCACTGCCTAAATTTACACCCCATCCTTGTAATATGAGGTTAGGCACCATCTGCTTTTATATTCTTTCGGTCATGAGCCCGAGGCACTGCCTACTATAGGGCTCCTACAGAGGAGAGCCTTCTTCTCCTGCCATCTGCCTGCCCTCCACTCTATGTCTGGGTTCCATTGTTCACATGCTTAATCACAGTTTCCTTCATGAGCTTCTATCACAGCCTACATCATAGATTTTTTTCAAAATCATGAGCTCCGTCCCAGGCCCAATCCAGGCTTCCATCACAGGTCCCATGGCCTCCTTCCTTGATTCTGCACAAGTTCCACCCCTGGCACCATAAGGAGCCCCTCACGTTCCAGGCTATGAGAATGGAACACATCATATTCAAATCAACCAGACTAATCTGGCCAATGGGGTGCTTTAATGACACCTTCCTCAATGTGATAAAGCATCCTGAAGACCAAAAAATGTTCTAGCGCAGTGTAGGCCACTCACTAATACTATTCTCTCCATAAATATGGCAGTAACAAGCATTTGTTATTTTGAAATTCCCCATGTTTTTCCTGCAGAGATCAAACTTATAGATAAAGGTACTCAACCCTGATCCTCTAATGCTCCTTAAGCTCTTAAATGCTTTATGGAAGCACTTATAAAGATAGTAAATCAGGTCGTCTGGTCCTTCAGATGTCAATCAACATTAAATAAATTGTATTAACTGTACAGGAGCACTTTCCGTGGAAAGAACTGCATGGGTATATTGTGTATCTTGGCAGAACTCCAGCTCTCACAAACCAGGGCTTGCTTGTCTTGTGAGATTACTGTAGATTACTCCAGTACCCAACACTCACATTTTTTCCCGTTCCGTTTCTTAAACGCACTTTAGCCGCAGATTGTGGTCGTATGCCATGTTTATCTAACTGACTTAGTGGGTACCCAGCAAACTACTGAGCGTGTAGTGGCGGGCACTCAAAGTCAGCTGGGGCGCCTGCTGGCCTGCAGGCCTCCACATCTGGAGGACGACGGCTCTCGTCCACAGATCTGCTGTGGTTGCAGAAGCACACCAGGCCATGATTGCACCATGAATCATGCTCATACCTTCCGGAGTGAACGGAGGGCAATGACGCTGCTTTCCTTAAATGGCACTTTGTAGCTCAGTGGCAGTTACAGGACAGCGCACAGCAAAGGCACCACAAACAGCGCCACCTGCTGGGCTGAGCAAAGCAGTACAGGCTGCTTGTAGATGATGGAGGTCGGTTTTGCGATTGGGCCAAGACTGCTACAGAATAACAAACAAAGCCGTTCCACCCAACTGAAGCTCTGATTCTCATGCTCCCTATGAGGGAACCCACCTCTGGGACCCATCCACCCATCCATTTTCTGTTCAGGGTCATGTGGGGTCCAGAGCCGATTCCGGACTCAGCAGGCGCAAGGCAGGGAATAACCTGGGGCGAGGCACCAACCCATGACACGGAACTCCAGAACCATTTTAATTAAATGTAATGAAAGGTAAATAAAGTGGTATAGCCATGATGTTTGTTCTTATGGAGTGATAGCCAATGGCATCACTTTTATGAGACTACACCACAGTCTTGGTGTGACAAGATTCGGAAGTCAGTTTTACCTAATAACATTATCCATGGCCTTATCAACCAAGAGTTTAAAAGCACTCAGGACAATATGGTTAGAATACTTCTTCAGCATCAGTGCACCCTGCATGCAGATACGGTTAATAAAGCCCAGAGACAAATCTCTGCATTCAGAAAGCAGGGCACTATCTTAAAAAATGGTTTGCTGTCTATCTGCCAAGGGACAGCTTCTTTTCAGAGGACAAATGTCTCAGTTTAGCAGGGCCCGGGGCATAACTGACATGGATCATCCAGCATCCATTGTGCTCGCTGTCATGCAGCCCAGGATGGTTACGCTAAAATGCAAGCCACTCCACTGTTATCCTACTAGCCTATACTTAAAATACACCTCAAACATAAAAAGGTAGTTCCTTCGAATGTTACCTGTTTTTAAAAATGCAAAAGCTTCATGTTGCAAACACGATGATTAGGCAGGTATAGGAGGCTTTGTCTGAAGGACAGTTTTACCTTACATCCTTATCTCGTATATATATCTTTGCTCAATAGAATCTCTCAGCTGAGTGCCCTGGGCCAGCACCTACCTCTGGTGGCCTCATCTTCAATGGGCTGCTTGAAGACGGTGATGTCTTTGAACGTGCACAGGAACAGGACAACCTTGTCATTCTCATTCCTGATTGGTGCAATCTGCATATAGAGCCATACTGGTGTCCCTGGCACCATGGGAAAGACAGGGGAGAGTGAGTGGCCTTACACACATAAGCATGCAATTCTTGTAGTGAACACTACTATGTGAGGCCAAAAAAGCCACATAACTGCAACATTATAGCTAAACGTTCAGAGTGGAAATTAAAATGGCTATCGGACACCGTACAGTTAGAGTGAAATATTACGGTCCTCGGAATGGTCTTATGCCTTGGCGACTTGGTGGAACAAAAAAAAATTGTGGAAGAAAATTCATAATATCTATTTTTTAGCCATTTTTTTTCATTTAGTGAAGCTTCTCTCAACTTCATGACAAACTGCATTAAACACAGAACATCCCACAGGTGTTCATAAGCTGATAGCATCTACTTGCAGAAAACAAAGGCCTTTTAAAAGGGCGGTGAGGTACAGCAGAAGCACTGAATGGCCTTTCATCTGAAGCCCTGGCGGCAGAGGCATGTTCTACAGTACTCACTGTTCTTCTTGTACAGAAGCACTTCAAAGCAGTTGGACTCATAGTTATCAAAGGTCTGTCGGACCTTCTCTATTGTCTTCTTGTCAGTCAGTTCTCCGTACATAAAACTGTTAAAAAAAGAGAAATAGAAGAGGGAAGGGTGTCAAAGAGGCAGAGGGGTCAGGAGGTAAAATCAGTGAGGGCATGCTGATAGGAAGGAATAGGGCAACGGCCCAACACTGAAACCGTGGTGCCATACCTTCCGCTGGCTGCTTATTCTGACTGGTCCTGGCAGCTGCCAAATAACCTACTTACTCTGCCTGACTAGAGCAGCCAAAGAGGGGGGAGCAAAGGGCAGACTTTCCAACGAGAAGGAAATCTGACAGGGCAAGGCCGTGTCTAAGCAATGACCACAAACACTCGCTGTTTTATCCGGATCAGGTCTATGGAAGATCAGCACTACAATTCCAAAGTGCGAGCCTACAGTCCGCATCCACCATCAAAGGGCCAGGAAGGAAACCATCTCTGACTTTTCGCTGTTCTGCTAGTACAGCAGACTGCACCACACGTCAAAAAGCTTTCCAGAAGCATCTTCACTAGAGACAATGTGGCTTTTTATCGATTTCAGCGGCACTGCTGTGAACTTCAGACTTTCTTTACACTTCTCAGGCCAGTGTTTTGGTCCAGACCACTAACACGGTGTGCCTTAGCTAACACAGGCATGCTGAGCAGTGGCCCGCTCTTTGAGTGAACGGCAGACATTTGCCATATGGAAGAGACAGCGCCATCCGGAGAAACATACCTGCAACTGAAACCTGCAAAAAAGTACAGCTCTATGTGTACTATGTAATGAAAGCTTCACTATCTCAGCCAATTAGTGAATTAGCAATTCATTAATATGCAATAAGTGCAGCATTGAAATGCATTTCTACAGGTATCTATTGCTACAGTCATTGGCACAGTGTGACACATCGGACCCTCAGGTTATTAATGCAGTTGTTAATACTGACTATTATGGATGAACTGCGTATCCACTACCTCAGTTATTATTATCATATTGCTTGAGGAAAAAGACACATGGGTCAAATTTAAGCATCCATGCTCCACCTGCTCCTGCAGGAGCAGCCACTTAGGAAAACTGGGGGGTCCCCATGGCAACAACGAGGTGATACTGCTCAGCCCTTTAACGAGCACAAATCCCATATTAGAGACTCCGAGGGAGATGGGACGTCTGGGTGGACAGGTGCACGCAGCTCCACCGGGGGGGGGTGCAGTGCCCCCCTGCATGCGGTGCCATGGCAACAGAGATGCCCAGAAGCAGAATGCCCAGGTTCACTTCGGTTAGTGAGCCACGCTTTCCGGGGTCTCTGCATGTGAAGCAGTGAGTTCTCACCACGCGTGTGAGAAGGAGGAGAGCTAGGCCACTGGTGGCTGTTAAGGCAGCAAGAAGCTGTGAGGTTAAACTGCTGAAATACCGATAAACCGGCAGACATGGAGATAAATATGATAAAATATGGCTTCTGTAAATTAAATTGTCCAGATCTTTCATGCAAGGGCAGTAGGCAGCTAAGTGGCTGAGGCCATGGAGAGTAACCTACAGACTAACTCCCAGGAGGAGCTCTGCTCTGAGATTCTCAAAGAGGGCTCTTATCCCAGCACGCTTCTATAATATATTTTCTTTATCGAGAAGTAAAACTTCAACTTCACTGCACGCATCTGCTAAGAAGCAAAATAATAGTTTCAAGAATAATAATACCAATAACTCTTAGGTCATTTCAGGATATTAACTTACAGAACACATAACAAGCCCGAGTGGGAAGGACACTGAGGGTTTAGTAGCATTCATGCTTCTGACTCTCGCTGTAATCAGGACAGGGAGCTTTCATTTGTCTCCAGGTCGAGGCTGAGGAGACAGCTTACCTACACGTGCTGCTCTTCTGCATCACTTGGGCCCTGTGGTACCCAGACAGCTTGCAGAACCCATCGTTACTGTAGACCACGGGCCACTCCACGATCTGGGCGTTCCCCAGGAGGAAGCTGGTTTCTGTGCCATGAAAGAAGCAGACAATGGTGAAGGTTCAGATGCTCATTTACACACATTTACACGTTTCACAACTTCACAACAGCTAATTGAACGGAACAGCTGTACAACTACTACGTTACACCACAGATATGCTCAGTCTTACAGGCATTCTTCTGCGAAATTTGTATTTACAGTCGGGCTTATGTCCGTTAATTTACAAATTCATGTAGTGTGAAGATGTGAACTATAATATAATTAAAAAACGGCTATGAATTCATTATAAAACCTCACATTACACGGGTAATATGGATGCCAATATGCAAGTATGTTAATATAAAAATCTGTCTGTCCATTCCTGCAGAGCTGGGCTTGATCCAAGGTGTTCTCCTGCTCTGTGGGACAGCCTCCAGCCCCCTTACTTTATATCAGAGCGACAGGCATAGGGGTTTAGCAGGTAACAGTGTTGCCTCACACCCCCGCGGTTACAGATCCAGTTCCTCCCCGGGGCTGTGCATGACCTTTCCATGTTCTCCATGCGGGCTTCCTCTGTCCTTCCTCTTCCTCAGACCACTGCCCCCATGGCCAGAGGCAGGACTGATATCTCCCCAAAGTTCAGACAGACGCACCACCCAACATTAAATTGCCACCAAAAGTGCCAAACACAGCTCAGTCACCCAGGGACTGACTGCCACAGGGAGTCACCTGTACAGGAGCACAGGTCCCACACTGGACTCCATCTCACCATCAGCCTAAAAGCTCCTTCTGCCTCCTGTTTTTTTCCGTTTGCTTCTCACAGACTGGCGTCTTAAACAATAAGCAGGTACCAGCTCACTAAATCAAACTCATGCAATATTTATGCGGGCTTTCTAATAATGAGGTCCCAAGTGAGTTAATTTTCTTAGAGTACATACGTAAGCACTCAAGACATGCAGGTATACTGAGCCACGCTAAAAGGATGTGAGAGGCCCTCTTCTGATAACAGAATTTGTTTTAAGGGAAAACCTTTAAATTTCTTTATTATGTAAATGTAAGTGACAGATGTGGAAGTTTGGCTTTAAAGTTTAAAACTGCAAAATCTGCATAGTAGCAGGTGGTACTGTGGTAAGGACATGGATGCACAAACTGCAGTTAGCTGGTTTAGGGTCCCAGTGAATCTGTGCTACTCAGATTCTGCAGCCAAAAGTCACACAGTAAGTTACAACCTGTAAATGCCTTTACTGAGAGTCGGGAAATTGACACGACTGTCCTGCTGCGTGTGAGTTTTACTGCTTTTCCTTTGCTTAATGCACCAGCAGACATTTAATATATATCAATCATCAGATGAATGATTTAGTTCGCTGGCTCTCTCAGCCAGACGTAGACGGCGAGCGCGTGCAGAAGCCGCGGAGCAGGGCCGTACGTAACGCGTGATCCGTACCGCCGAAGGCACCGCTCTGCCACAAAGGCGCTCACTCAACATATTAGTGTGCATCAAATAAGAATCTAACAAAGGCTTGTTATGAAATCATTGAAAGATGTGACAGGCAGCGATTGTCTGGCGCAGACCGGCCTCGCATGCGACGCCGGGCGTCTGTCAGCCGTTTCATTTTCCCAGAGCCAATGCAGGGACCTGGTGACAGGGCATGGTGAGCTGCCTGGCCTCCGTGGCGCGGGGCTTCAGGAAGGACGGGGGGCAAATCCAGGTGAACCAGCGAGCGCTGTGTCACAGCTGTCCGGATGATAGTGACAGCACCACCCCCCTCCACAATGACAGAGCAGCAGAGCACCCCGGTCTGTGTCAGCATTAAAATCCATTAATCTAAGTAAGCCAAGCCGCACTTGCCTGCCTTATGCCAGAACACCACAGCACAGTTCACCCTCTGTATAAATTCACTAATTTACGATGGCTTGGCACCTCTACCTCTGCAGAGCCACAGTACAGCAGCAGGGCTGCCAAAAAGGGTGCAGGTAATCTAGTCCGACACCCCCTGCAGGACGGCCAGGGCTGCAGACCCTACAATAATGTGTCTACGGGACTTAGGGATACTCCACAGTGCATAATGGGACACTCAAGAGTTAGCTATAAAGTACAATCTAAAAAGTCACAATGGCTGTGCTGCCTTTTTTCATATGGGGTTCAGCAAAGAACAGAAGCCGCCGTGTTAATAAGTCAGTTCCCTGCGCCTCGGTGTATATTACCGAGTGGAACGTTACGTAAAAGTCTATTTTCATAGTAGAGCCCACCAATTTCAAAATGCGGGAAAATCTGCTCAAAATCGTAGTGAATGTATTGTAATTCCTGACATTACAGGCATATTACCTGCGGAATCAAAATAATGTTTTTACATTATGCGCGTCGTTTTACATTAATAACGTTTCTGTCTTTCAGTTATGCGCCACAAGAAAAGGGAACTTCAAAGACCCCCCCCGCCTCCCCCCCCCATCAGGAAGCCCCTTCGCCGCGCTATCCTATTCATCACATCGCCCTGCTCCAGCTCCGGCCCGGTCCTCTCTGCTGGAACTCGGTAGCTGATTTTAACATGCTAAGAATCAGCCCGGGGCTTTGGTTGTGGGTCTTATATAAGCCGGGGGAAGGATGGCCAGGGAAGCGAACGCAGCTTCCCGCAAACTCTCCCAAAGCCCAGCGTGGCGTTACTGTAATCGGAGGCACCCAGAGGACGGGTCGGGGGGCACCCAGGGGAGGGGGGGGGGGGGGGGCCGCCCCGCGCCC
>JAODKM010000038.1:1170821-1192994 GCA_026780845.1 Petrocephalus sullivani
TCGTCACTCATTGTACAGGCAGAGGAAGCCGCCCGCCTGTCCCGGGATTATATCCCCCACCACGGGTGCAGTTCCTGTGCTGGATATACGCACAGAGGTCCCATTGTTCCCAGCCCACTCTGCCTAATATGGAATTCGCAAAGAGCCCCATGATTTCCTGACACTGACATAGCGGAGCAGTGGAGAGCTATCGGATCGCAAGCCTCCGGGCGCGGGGGAGAAGAAGCGAAGGCAATAGGCTGCTAAAACCGGGGACGGGAGTTTTTAAAGGGATGAAACTGTCTAAAACGAGCGCTACTTTTTACGGACTTTCAGTGGCCGGCGCAAACTTGCGCTGGGAGCAAGTGCAGAAAGCGTCCGGTTGCGGGGCGGACGGCTTGGGCATTTCTAGCGCACTGCCCAGAAGGATAAAGGAGGCGTGAGCCATTGGAAGGGAACGCCGGCACATGTTTGCCAAGCTGCCGACCAAGTCGCAAGTAAGTGCGTTCGGACGGGAAGAGTGCAGTGAGAAGGAGACGGTGACTCCCGCACGCCCGATCATGCCCGCTCGCAGCCCGAGGAGCCCCGGGAGCAGGCAGCGTGCCCAGGCCGTGACCAAGGACGGCGGCGGCGGGGGCGACGGCTTTGCCGGCGCCGTGAAGAAGATGCTGAAGTGCGTGGTGGTGGGAGACGGCGCCGTGGGGAAGACGTGCCTGCTGATGAGTTACGCCAATGACGCCTTCCCCGAGGAGTACGTGCCCACGGTCTTCGATCACTACGCAGGTAAGGCTCCCTGCAGCCCTGGGCATCGCACCGGGTCTCGCACTCTCCCGCATCACTGTCACTCAACGGACTATGGAGGAAAAAGACACCATGCTGTCTCGGAAGATTCCTATACGGGGCAAGGGAAAGACCCACCAAAAAAAAGTTTGAGAACCTCATACTTTCCGCTCAGTGTGTGTGTTTGACTAATGCACAGATACACTACAGCCCCCGGTGACCTGCCAGGGAGAATCACGTCGGTGTCTCCTGCTGCTTTTTACGGAGATGCGAGCCTGCCAACAGCCAACCTTAAACACAAAGGTGCAGTCACTGTTAGTTCATGTGTCCCGCATAAAACACGCGAGAAAGATCGCCGCGCCGTCACATGATTGTCGAGACCCGAAGCCCAGTAACATTGTGAGAGCCGTGTTACGGTACTAGATTAGATAGTCTGAAAAGTGAAACTGATCATTTAATTTGAAATTATTACAAGGACAGTAATGTCTAAGAAATGACTGTGCTGTGTGCTTCGTTGTATTTAATTTTGCAGTATGTCAGCGAAAATGGAAATAATCTTCTTATTTATACCGGTCACTTTTGTTAATTTATGAATGAGAAATGTTACTATAAAATGTATGTAGGCCTGGTGCCTGCCATCATGATGAGGGCGGTGGGATGCTTGGAGCCCGTCCCAGGGAGCATAGGGAGCAAAGCAGTGGGACGCCCCGCTTACTGGCCCATTACAGGGCACACACACACGCTCACTCGATAGGGGTCATTTTTAGCATAACCACATGTCTTGGGTCTGCAGGAGGAATTTGGAGTATCCAGGGGCCACCAGTGTGCTACATGAAGGACATGCAGACTCCCCACACACACGCACACACAGCCTCGGCGTACCTAAACCGTATCTAAATGGGGACCTTCCATTCATTTCTATGGGAAAAACTCTAATCCCAGTCACAACATCCTTAACCCCTACCCAGCCCTAACCTTAACCATAAGTAACCAATCCAAATACAAGATTTTGGCATTTTTACTTTTTAGATTTCATTTACAGATTTTTATAAAACCGAAGGTTTTCCCAATGGGGACCTGAAAAGAAGACATTTCCAGTTTCACCACACTTTGGGGACATTTTGGTACTCAAAAGTAATCTATGCAAACCCTCACATGCACACATGCACGCCAGAGACTTCAAACCCCTAACAATGTAAGCAAGCCTCTAGACCACTCTGGCACACTTTACACTAATTTAGCTATATTAGTAACAACATTTCTCACATAGTAATGTATAACAAAATAATGGACTTGTTGGAGATAGCTGATATATCCCTGACAGATATTATATGCACATCTTGGGGGGGCTGGTGGCTTGTGTATTCAGATGTACATTAACAACACGAAGTGCCTGGACACCTTTTGATGACCCGATGCAATGTGACTCTTTCAGGCTGGTTTATCACATCAGAAGTGATCTGTGAACTATTTTCTCACACTACATTCACCACGCTGCAGAGCCCCTCCACGGCACTCTAATCAGCCATGACAAAAGTGACACAACTGGGCCATGGGCTAACTCCCACGGTGCGGCAGCCCGTGCCGGCTGACTGGCAGCACACTTTAGGCTCCTGCATGTTCCTCCACACATTTTGGAGGATATGTCTCATACACATGCACATGCAGTAATGAGACTGCCCCACTACTAAGGCGTAGTAGCCCGAGAGAACAAACTGGAAAACAACTGGTCACGAGTTCTGCTTCCTTTACTGGCACCAGTATAGTACATTTGATTCAGGTAGTATTACCTGGATTTCCTAAATCTATCCATATGTATTGCATTGTAAAGCCAAAGATAGCTTTATACGGAAGCATGACGTTTAGTATTAAGGCTGTAAATCAGCTATATTCTGTATATAAAAGTGTAACAAAACCTCTGACATACACTCAGTGGTGGGGGCGGACTGACTTGTCTGGGAGACCCAGGCTGACGTCGATAGGGGGCCCAAAGGGGGCCATTTCAGCCGAAAGAGAAACAAGAGGGGATTAAGAATGTTGGAACACGGCTAATCAAAGCACAGGGTGGTGGTGGTACTGTAAACCTTACCGATCAGTGTGGGGGCGGGACTGATTTTGGAGGGGGATATTGCAGCAGCAGGTCAATTGGCCAAAATTAAGGTATATTATTATGGGTTATATTATTTTAACCACAATTGGTATATGAATGGTCTATATGAAGGGGACATTTAGGCAATGTGTTTTGTTACTAAAAAACAACAAGGGAGTGTAGAGCAGCAGGTTGTGGTTTTTTTCTTTTTTTGGTCTGCGTTTAGGGAAGACTTTCTGCTCACCACTGTTGTATTAAGCTGTTATTTTCGTGTTATTTTGTGGCCACCCTGTTAGCTAATGAGTCTGGCCATTCTCCTTTGACTACATTCATTAAGAAGGTATTTTTAGACGCAGTATTGGCCCTGACTGGGTGCTTTTTGTTTAATGCACCACGCTCTGTAACATCCTGACACGGCAGCGCGTGAGAATCCCAGAAGGGTGGCTGGTTCTGAGGTGCGGGAGCCGCCGTGTTCAAAATCACATAGATCAGGAGTCTCAGTCACAGAGACTGAGCTGCGTGACGCTGTTTGTGTGACGCTGTTTGTGTGACGCCGTATGTACTCAGCTGCAGCAGTATGATTCACTGTGGTTTGTCACTTAATGAAGTAGCTACTGAGTGTACTTTTGAATGTAATGCAATCTTTAAAGTTTTAAATGGGCCTGAGCAGACTTTATAATATCAGTTATACGATGTCAATATGTAGGATGCAGAGCGGAGAAGGCTTGAGTGTCCTGGCTGATACTGGGACTTAGTCAAGTTGAGGATGATCAAGAGTCTAGCTATTTCTGTGAAATAACTGAAGTTATAAGAAAAAAACGTTGGATTTTTCTCACATGACAAATATCACAGCTGCCTGAAAGAGCCTTTTGATTTTACAGATTTTGCAGAGGTTTCTTTATGCGACTGAAAATCAGTCATAACTTTGCAGAGAGTGAGATGAGATGGAACTTTTTCAGGATTTTTTGGGGGGAAACTCTGAAAACGCAGCTGGTGTCACGCATATCAGATCGAACTGCTTCAGCGCAAAACAGTAACGACTGGCAGTATTTATGTAACTACATTGTAGGAAAGCCCGGCTGAAGCTGGCGTTAGCTTTTACTAAAATCCTGTTGCTTGCACAATAATCACCAGGGTTAGATGATGGGTGTAAACATTTGTCCAGACTGCTAATCTGCTTACCAAATTGTGGGTGTAAGCAAATGCCTGTATATACTGGAAAACCGCCACCCAGACAAATATTTACTCCCATCATCTAAAGCCCTGGTGATTATTGCATATGCACCATATAATCGGGATTATTGTGACCTGATATCGTACAGCTATACCAGTCACTTATTAGACTGGTACATTAGTGTAGTGCTATTGGGACGTACTTTGCCTAGAATGAACAGAAATTACATGTAACTCAACTAAGATTCAGTCGGAAGCTTATTACAGAAAAACTTGCCCCATTGCATCAAAACAGTTTTCTCAGTTGATGTTTATCTGTTAATGCTTTTTTCTGTTGTACTAGATTTATTTTTTCAAAGAATGACAGATTTGGACCAGCGTTGGTGTCAAGTTAACAGTCAGCATACAATGCATTCCCCATTAATCCTGTTTGTGCAGTATATGGATAATGTCTGTATCACAACTGATATATTGTATGTTTCTGGAACGGACAGTGCTGAGAAGGTATGCCCAAGACAGATTTAACTCCAAATGCCATTATGTGAGTGAGTCAATATGACAGATGATTTGGGGGGAGCTTGTGCTCACTATTCTTGTGAAATCATCAGCTGCTAGTATGACTTAACAGTGTTTTGCTCTGCCCCCCTCACCCCTGCTAATCTATTCAAATTTTATTTATGAGGGAAATGGTTCTTTATAATGAAAGTGCCGACCCATTCCAGGTCCTGTCCTGTCAGGGGGCTCGCGGGCTTTTCAGCTATGGCCCTGCGGATCCTATAATTTTTTATTAATCTTTTGTTAGGCCACTGATATATTTCAGGGCACATCACAAAAGTCTCTTGCTGCCGGTATTGTCCACAATCTTCATCAATAAAATAGTGGTGGACCAAGCGGTGACAGACCAGTTGAAGGCTGTCTCAGTAACTTGGATCAGGTTTAATGTCTGCTGTGGAGAAGGAGGAGATTGCTGGCCTCTTACTGCCTGCATGGCTCTTCCAGGACGTTCAGGTCCATCACTCTATAAACCTGTGCCTTGGGGAGTTGCTGACTTCAATCCTGTAGTACTAAACTGTTCTGTCGGTGGCGGGGGTGCGTGGTGGGGGGGGGATTCCTGTGGATGCGTGCTTAGTATTACTGCTGTTGTCAAACGCATATATACAGTAGTCTCTATAGTAATTATATTTGGACATCAACTGTGCCTTCTCTTATTCAGCAGGAATTTGTGGGCTGTACCGTCCTCCCAGCTGTTAATGAACAGATGAAACACACTGAAAATTTCTGGCTAGACGGCTTTCCTCATAAAGTCGAATTACTCAATCTCTACCACGGTTTGAGATCCACCTATGTAATATATTTGAATTCAGTCAAATGGAAAAAACTCAAACATAAAATGTGCAATTTTACTGAGTGGCCCGCAGCTTTGCGATTGTCTTGAATTTGAATGTAATTTGATAGCTTTGGCTCATACTGTGTCATAGTGGTGGCCAGGCGGTAACTGGGAATCTGGCAGGTGAAAGCTCATTCCCAGCATACTTGTAATCAGTACGATGTATAATAATGGGCAACACTATGAGAAGGATTTTGCATGAAGTTATAACTGGTCTGTCATTGTGTGTATTGGAATTCCTGAGTGTATATGCATGTATTTTATTGGTCATGCATACCGAGTGGTTAAGACATTTTGGAAATACTCAGAGAATATAAATTTGTAAAAGGAGTTTCACATTATGTGACACTGACCTCCAAGGTCTGAACAGTCATTAAAGTTTAAAATGTTACTTCTAGGCTAATGTAAGTCAGGTACAGTTTAACAGGCCAGTCTTAATAAATAATGAATGTAGTCGTGTGTACACACACATATATATATATATATATATATATATATATATACATATATGTACACTACGAATGATACTGTATGGAATCCAGAAACATCCTATTATCTTTGTGGGTGCTTTATATATAATATTTTAGAGTGGGAAAGACAGTCCACTCACATGTCTTTCTTCTAGGTTCAGCAGCGTTACTTTGAGTTAATCGTTCTCTGTAACGCCGCATTTGCACCAACACGGTGCCATAGCCGGTGCCGGGCTTCTTCCCAGGCTGCACCTGGTTCCGTGCATTTCCACCATAAAAATCTGGCCCGGGGTCAGAAAAAATTGCTCCGGCATGATACCACAGAAAAGAAGCTGGTCTCCGAATTTTGAATTGTACCTTCGGCAAAAGTGGGACGGGCTATCGTGTCCAAAACCTCTGCATACCTGTACAATTTAATTCTGGACAACTGATATACTTTTGTCTAATAACAACTTGCCAGCTTATTAGCAGAATAATGTTATAATGTTTTTTTTTTTATCTTGTGGAAAACAAAAGATAAATCTGTTGGCCAGATTTAATAAATTATAGACATATATAAATTATATGTCTCATGTTGAATAAAAAAAATATTGTGATGCTAAAGTGGCAAAGAGATCATGAGGCAGACAGCAAAGTTATATTTTTAGCAGACTCAATTATTATGTGATCCGTAAAAGGATAGTGGTAAAACAGCAGGCGGGAATGAACTCACATGCACAGACTGCGGAGAAATAGAGCCTTTAGGGAGACAAAAGTCACGGCAATAGAGACAGAGTGTAAGTATAGAGTCAACTATGAGACTTAGAGGCTCGGTTTTTCAGTTTGGCAGCTTATAAAAGCTTCAAATCAGTAACAAATAAAAATAAAAATCCAAAAACACTCTCACTCCCACCTACGTAACCATTTCCATTCCATCCCTCTTGAAAATGGTGGAAACGCGAGCAGGTTCTCAAAATGTGCCAAGAGAGAACCAGCCCAGAACCAGCCCAGCACCAGCACCTACACCAGCCCGGCACCAGCACCTACACATGCTCCGTGTTGGTGGATAAGAGGTATAAGCTGCCCATAATTTGTGTGCTATGATCGAGTAAGAAAAGGATAATCAGCCCCATGGTTGGCAGGTCCAGGGCTCAATCAACTGTTAATAGTTAGTAATCAGGTCTTATTTCGGAATGATGTAATTTCATCTGATGTCCCGATAATAAGGAGCTCCAGTCTCTCAGTCCATGGTACAGTTAATAAAATGTTTATTTTTCGTAATAATCAGGTGATGTGTGTCGCCTCAAATTCCATCGACAGCAAGTCAGCCAGCATCACACAGGGCAAGTCATGAACGGCCCACCACCTTGTTTAGTAGGCGTACAGTGACGCATTCCTGTTTGTCCCTCCTGTGCGCTTCTAAGTGTTTCTTAGCCTAAAGGGTGCACTTTGTTATCAGTCAGCCATTTGCATGGTGTAGTGGGCATCATGAATAACACTTTGTCGTTTAATACTAATACGGCCGCCTTAGCATGTTAGCCTCTGACTGCCATAATGGGCACTTTGTGTCTGGAGGCCGAAACGCTGCCACAATCATGTCTTTATGTGACGTCGAACTTCAGCTCCTTCCTCCATGGGAAGACAAGCAGGATGGACTGTAAATGCCAACTACTGGTGGTTTTCATTCAGTCCGAGTTGATGTCATGGGGCCTTTGGATGTGGACCTTTTCTCTAAAAGCTGAACAAGCTCTCTCTGTCTGTGCAAATGAGGCCCACAAATTACCCCTAAATGGCAATGGAGTGCCAGGCTTTTGGGTGCCTCTGAGCTTACCCATGCATTTCCCCCTCCAAAGTGTGTTTCTGGGTCTGTGCCTTGGGCCGTCCTGCCTAGGAACCTGCAGATCCCAGCTAAACTAAGGTCCGACCTGTCCTGGCCCGTAGCAGGATCTCTGAAATGACCTCCTGTGTGAATTTCATCCATAGTCGTCTACCTTAGAAACATGTCTCCACATGTTATCAGTAGTGATTAAAATGGCCCCTGTAGAAAGCTGTTCAAAACAATGAGCTGAACAGTGAGCCAGCTAGCAGCATGGCGTCTGTGCATGGCAGCAGAGAAGGTGGAGTCCTTGTTCTAATAAGCTGAGGGCTCTCCATCTCTCAGTGCACACTTAAGGATTTAACCTTGTTAAAGTGAAGAAAGCTGCTTCCCAGAGATATGCTGCGACATATGCTGGCTCCTCTGCTGCCTGTCGGCCAGTATGCAGTGCATTCTGGGAGCGCCTTTGGAACTCGTCACACCCGTGGGTGTGCTCGCCCACTCTTTCTGCAGTACGTTGCTGTGACAGGGAATGTATCACCATATGATACTGTGCTATTGTTCACAATTAACGTTGTGTACTTACAGCTCGCACAACATTTCTTTGCGCTCTTTTGTCACTCGGTGTAAGTCTTTAAACATACTTAAACATAGGTGTTCACACTTCACACGGAACCCTTACATGTGCCGTAGCCCTGCAAGCTAAACACAGGTTAGCTTAGCTCATTATTGGTACTTCTAAAACTGTGAACTTGTCTTGATGAAATAAATAATTCAAAATGTGGTTTGAAAACAAAATGGCTCCCAAGCCTCCCACTTTCAAAGTTCTTAACATGGTAGACTCTCTACTTTTAACCAACAATAACCTTTTTTCTGAAAACAAACTCACCAGAAATACAGGAAAATTAAAAAAAATAAAATAAGTGTAGTGTGAACTGAGATATTACGTTGAAAATACCAGCTAAATCTACACTCGCTGGCTATTTTATTAGGTTCACCTTGCTAGTACCTTTTGCTGTCAACTGCAATTCTACGTGGCATAGATTCAATAAGGTGCTGGAGACATTCCTCTGAGACTCTGCTCCATGTTGACATGACAGCATCACGCAGTTGCTGCAGATTTGCTGGCTACACCTTCACGATGTGGATCCCCTGTTCTACCACATCCCATAGGTGCTCTATAGGATTGAGATCTGGTGACTGTGGAAGCCATTTGAAGACGGTGATCTCACTGTCATGTTCAAGAAGCCAGTCTGAGATGATATGAGCTTTCTGATGCAGTACATTATCCTGCTGGACTGAGCTGCTGGGTACACTGTGGTCATAATAGGCTGGACATGGTAAGGAAAAATACTCAGGAAGGCTGTGGCATTTAAACGATGTGCATCAATCTTATTTAAGTGCACATTAATTTGTAACTGCGTAGTCTATGATATTCTGAAACAAGCCATTGGCAAACTATATACTCTTACGTTTTAGGATTATTACCATCAATCTGTCTTTGTTTTTTTTTACTTTGATATTTATACGCAATATTCAAAGAGGTATGAATAAAAGAAAACAAAAAACATTCATCAATAAAACAGCTTAAAAACAATGGCTAGCTAAATCCCAGACATCAGCTATAACGAGTACTGTTAGGTACCTGGCAGTTTTGGCAGAAGTTCTGGTTTGCCTTTGCTCCAGGGAAGCACCTGCCGTGCTGCAGATGAGCCTGATGCTGTAGCTGCAGTGACATGGAGATGTCCTCCATCACCATGCCCACGTCCTTCCTCACAGCCGCCTTTCTTTGACCTGCTTCTCCCACCCCCCAGTAATCCCGCCATAATGTGCAGGGCTAGAAACAGCCCGTTCTTCTAATGCTGAGCACCAGGACACATCTGCTGCTCCATCACAGGTGTTGAAACATCATTTAATGACTGGAACCTTTTACAAATATGATTGTAGTGGAAAAGCTGTCGCTGACCCCCATGCACTGTGCAGACTGATAAGTACCGGGCGGCCAGAAGCGGGGAAGGTTGGGGAGTGGCTCTTCCTACACGGTCAGTCATTTTTGTTTATAATCATCAAAAAGCTTATGAGGCCCAGAGCTGGTAATATGGACAGCTACTGATGTCCTGGTGTTCATACCTCTGCCTGGAAATATTAATCCTATTTTTGGCTTTTAGTGTTTACTTCTGGTTTGTTTATTGGGACCGTTGAACAGTTGACTGGGTGAATACATACAGACACTCCTCACTTAATGACTTACCTGTTTAAGGACCACAAGGACTAACAACCAACTCTCCAGCCAGTCGGCACTGTAAGCTGTACGAGAACCGTGGTCGCAGAAATGGCAGCGTGGCGTCTTAACGTCCGGCATCTCATCTCGCATCACCAGTCGGTCGCGGTCGCGGTCTTGGTCGCGGTCACGGTCATGGTCTCGGCCGCGGTCTCGTTCTCTGTCGCAGTCTCGGTCTCTGTCGCGGTCGCGGTCTCGGTCTCTGTCTCAGTTGCCTTCCCGCAGTCGCTCAGTATTCACTACACTGCCATTTGCAATCTAATATATTTTCTGTTATATTTAGCCATTTAGGTAAAATATGCATTTGAAAAAATAATCTGTATAGAAACTGCCACTGACAGTTTTAGTTTATTGATCACTACCACCATTGACTAGTTAAATTCACAAATATTTGGATTCAAATTTTCTCTAATTCATTTTAAAGTGATATGTGTTTTTGATTTGGTCTCTGTCTCCGGTTTTTTGTTTTAGGTCTTCGCTATTATTTTTTTCTTTTACTTTAACTCTTTTCGTATCCAGAAAGGGCCGTTGTGGGTGCGGGTTTCGCTACAACTCCCTAATTAGGTTACTAATTAGAGGACTGATTGACTGAAGAGTCCTTGCACCTGGGTTTGATCAGCTGACCTGAAGGTTATCCTGAAAACCGGCATACACAGGGGCCCTTTGCGGGTGAGGCTGCCCAGCCCTGCTGTAACGCCTCATGACTGGTGTGGTGGCAGAGTGGCAGAAGAGGCCCTTTTACAGTGTTTTCCTGTGTCTCTGGTGACAGGTTTGTTCTGAAGCATCTCTTCGTCGCCGTTTGACTGAAAAGCCAAAGACATGGAAACATAATTCTAGTTTGATGAGGACCAGTGTACCCCATCTGCTGGTACAGCACAACAATGAGAAACCGTACGTGTGTGATTTTGTGAGTTTTCGGATTAGTTGACTCAGTTGGCTAAATGCTTATGCCGCATCCTCCCTCGTCTTTTCCCTTCTCCCCGTGTCCCGCTCCTCCATGTCTGCCCGCCCTCCCCTCCTGCTGCGCGGTTCCCCAGCCCACTCTCCGGCTGTTTACACTGCTGGTGCCGCTGCAGTTCGGACACTGGGGGGGGGGATCTCTGCGGTCAAGTGGGCCTCTTCTTGTTTTCCCTGTGTCACCCCAGCTCCGTTTCCTGCCAGCTGTGGCCGTGGTCTGCAGCAGGCAGGCCGGCAGGCCGCGGGGCTTCTCCTCCAGCAGGGCTTCTCCTCCAGCAGGGCTTCTCCTCCAGCCGGCCGGGGGCAGCGAGAGCCCCCAAGAAAAACCGCACGGCTCCTGCAAGCTCTGAGCCGTCTCAGGAATAACCTCCCCTGCTCTGTTTCCTTCATCTTTACAGATTTGCAGTAAAGCACTCTGCCTGTTTTTACTAGGCACCTACTCAGTACCTGTCTGTCTCGCTGAGCCTTTGTTAATTCGTTTTAATCTCTGTCTGTCTGTGCTTCTTACTCTTCTGCTCTAACTGTCCCAGGTCTACTAAAACTACTCTTTGTGGCCAAAAGCTGCGTGTAATGTGCATCAGCGACGGGCGGCCTGTCACGACCGTGTGCCGCTCGGGGTGGCCTTGATTTCTCAGCAGATCCCTGCAAACAGGCAGAGGCCTTTGGCCAGAGATGGCGATGAGTCACACAAGCACCCAGAAGCCCTATTGTTTATTAGCCACATCTGCTGGCAGCTGTAACGCATCGCCAGATGAAGCCCTCGCGTTCGCATCTGCGGTTTTATTCCATCTGCATGACTTGTTTCCCGTGGCTTGCTTGATATTAATTTCGCATTATTTTCATAATGATGACTGTTGGGGGGGAAGCAGACCCAACAGATTCATGCGTATGGGGAGGCATACAGACACACGCAAAGTTTAGAAGAGCAGATGTCCATGCTGCTCTTAGAGCCTGTATGTACTTCTGCTCAGGAAATTCTGCCACACATGTTGCACTGAATCAGATCTCTTCTTGTGCGTCAGGCAGCTAAGACTGAGAATGTTCTCCCCTGAGATCGGGGTCCAGTCAGCATTTCCCTGTGCAGGGTTTGCAGCCAGGATTTTAATTATACCCTTAGTATAATTCATTATACCCACGTGCAATGCAATGCATTTGAATTGTGGTTAATTTTAACTCTCACTCTCTTGCTTCTAATTAAATGAGAGCTCTGCTGGTGATATGAGTTTTTCTTGGCACCATACTTTTTGTAAACAATATTAATATTGTTATTCTTTTCTTTGCTTGTTATGCGAAGAGAAGGCGTATCTTTAGCCCACGGCGATCGCCGAAGCCGTGAGCTGAGATGACGGAGCAGTGAGCGATGATGGTTGAGCGACTTTGCCGGCAGGTTAGCGGGCGCGTCGTGCAGCGAGTGGCACAGCTCTAAGGGCCGTACGTTCCGGGAGCATCTCTCGGCAGTGCTCGGCGTACCCAGGCAAGCTACAGCGGTAACAGGCAGCGTAAAGCGCGCCGTAAAGCATTTGTTGAAATCAAGAAGTGATATTTCATTTGCCAGTTGTACATAGGAATTCTTTAGTTTTCTGTTTTATGGTCAGAGTGAAGGCTCAGCCTTCGGTCCTGCGCCCCGGAGCATTTTCTGGGGTTATGGGTCTTACTCATTACTCAGTAGTGATGAGACTTTTCTGCCGACCATTAGATTTGACCCAGCGACCTTTTAATCGCAGACACTAACCGGCAGAGCTGCACCCCACCCTCATGCCTGGCCATCCGGATCCTTCCGGAAATCCAGACTCAAATTGGCCTTTGGTGAAGTCGCCGTTATGCTGATAACCTTGAAACCCCTCCTTGATAAATCACACGGTGAGCCAGCGGGGGCCCTGTTCCCTGTGATCACGTTAAAGTCACGTTGTGGACATCTGGCGGCGCGGCGGTTAAGGAGCAGCGCTGGCGGCTGAAGGTTCCTGAGCCGCGTGAGATCTTTCGCTCGGCTCCTTAGGCAGGGTGCTTTGCTTAAGCAGCTTCAGTAACACATCCTGCTACACAAATGGGGCAAGCATTAAACTGTGAGGTCTGGCAGCGACTCTGTGGCGAGTACCCGGTCATTTTAGGGGTGAAACGGCACAGGCAGACATAACGGAGGCATCCGAGGCTTCCTGTGCTTGCATTGCCATTATCTGACTGCGTTTCTCTACACCGCTGTCTTCAGAAGGAGAAGACCAATTTGATATTAAGCTCTGCATACGTCTGTTTGATACGAGCAATCTTCGTATGATTCATTCTTTCCTAAATAGTCCAGGTTCAGCTTCACCCACCCTACCGATTACTTTGATGTTTCACTGTAACGTTCCCCCCCCCCCCCGGCGCTGTGACAGCGGTTCCGTTCCTCACTGTCGAATCGGGTTCCGCGGTTCTGCAGCCGCTACACCTCGTCGGAGCCTGGCAGCTGGCTGCAGAACGTCTAGACGTTGTGACCGGATGCAGCAGCTGTGTCCTCACGCCTGTTATTGTGCACCTCCACCGGCTGATCCGCGCTCCCCAGGACGTGGCCCCTGACCTTGGTCTCGCCCACATATTCCACAGCTGCTCCAGCTCCTCGCCCCGCCTTCCAAACAAAGGACCACGTCAGTCATAATAAGTTTGTTTGAAGTGTTTCCAGTGCTTGACTAGTCATTTTAAAAACGCTAACCCTAGTCCAGATGAATCGCTGTGTGGGCTGGTTTCATTTCTGCTCGAGTGCTTAATTAGCCTCCATTGAGCTGTTGATTATGTCAGACAATTAAAATGATAAAGTTACAGTGCAGACTGGTAGCTCCAGTTTGACGTGATTCAAATCGCCCAATCAGCAGCTCAGTTTGCGCTAATGGGGTAGCAGCCCTGTAGATGGGCAAGGGCACCTCAGCGACACCGACTGGAGGGACCTGGGAACCAGCGGACTCACCGAGGATACTTCGGAGAAACTCCGGGAATTCCTTCTCTCCCAGCTGGGGGCTGACATTTGTGTAAGCTTCCAGCCTGCGTCACTCCAGGTCTGCAGCTGCTGCCTTTGCGTAGGAGGGAGCGGGGCCTTACTAGCCGAGGGAAGGGTCTTACCGGTGATGGGAGGGGCCCTGTCGTTGGTGGGAGGGGCCTCACCAACAAGGGGAGGGGGTTCATCGGCAGCAAGAGGGGCTTCATATGCAGTGGGCGGGGCCTCGTCTGCAGTGAGAGGGGCCTCGCCTCATCGGCGTTTCCTCCCGTGCCTTGCCTTGCTTTAAAGCATTGGACGTAGATTGCAGTGCTTCATTTTTTGATTAAAAACTCTTCCCCAGCCACCGTTTAGTGACATGCATCATTCTGCAGAGGCCTGCTATGGTGGCACCAGCATCCCAGACCTTAAGCTCGTGTCTCACCAGAACTTCCTGTTGTCTTGCAGTGAATGTGACTGTGTCGGGGAGGCAGCACCTGCTGGGCCTTTACGACACCGCTGGACAGGTGAGTCACAGTGGTCCTTCCTGTTTGGGGGTTTGTTGGTCCTGATGGCCCTGGAGCTGTAGGCCCCTGTGGCCCTTCTGCTGACAGGCCGAAGCCATCGAGCGTCCTGCCTATAAGCGGGCAGCATGTGGACCTGCAGCTGAGGAGCGCGATACGTGGCCCTGGCCCAGCAGCTCCTGATGGCTTTTCTAGGCCCAAGTGTGGCCTGCTCAGTTTATAATGAGCTGCTGTCTGGCAGGGTCGGAGGTGGTGAACTTTAATCCTCTGGAAGGATTTGAGCATCGAGGAGACATTGCAATATACCTCACATAGCCAGAAGTGCTCAGAACCTGAAGTGGTTTAGTCCCTCGTAAGAGACTAACCCAGAGGGAATCATTGTGAACATCTGGGACCAAAATGAAGAGTTCCAGAAAAAAATACAGCATTCGGTCAGCATCGGTGTCTTTAGGGTTGGCACCATAATCTATCATTAATCGGCGACTGACTATCCAGTCAGGATCAAGCCTGAGATATATGCCACCATAACACTGATGATTATGAAAATGCTTTCCTGGAATTTTTGGATTATAATGGGAACCCAGGGGAAACTGTGTGCGCAAAGAAAAAAACATCAAAAACAAGTAAGAGGATAATATAATAATCATACCTGACCTATTACCAGGAGTGTTTGGCTCTGTACCTGGGATCAGGAGGTCGCTAGGTCAAATCCCGGGACTGCTGGAGTGGTGTTACTCTTGCGCTCTTGAGCAAGGCCCTTAACACCAATTGCTCCAGGATCACTGATTCTAGTCTCTGATTCTCAATGTACATTTCATTAGACAAAACTGTCTACTGAATAAGTAAACATAAAATATATTGTTACAACTGGGTATTATGAAGGTTCATAGGGCAACATAGGACCCGCTTAACGATGTTGTTCCATTAGTGCATTAAAAACACCAAAAAAACATGATTCCAGGGAGGCTGACGGACAGAAACTCTCCTGGTAAATTGGTAATACAGAAAGGGGTTCGGTTTCTGTCTATAGTGGCGAATGAGAGAGGGGGTCAGTAGTAACCAAATCTGCTCCTACAGTTGTTGCTGCTTTTGGAACCATGGTGGATTAGGTCTTGTTCATTAGTGTCAGGCTAATTAGCGTCACAGGCTGCAGAGCGTGAGTGTCTGCCTGCGCCGTTGGGGGTGTCGCACCAAACACGGCATGCTCGGAACGGGGGCCTCAGGCTGGCTGGGAGGCTGCCGAACGCAGCTGTGTGTCCCAGGGAGTGTAGCCGCACAGGAAGTCTCAGGATGAGCAGGCCTCCCCCAGGAGAACAGCCTGGGCGTGTAGCCCTCCCACATGTGGCTCCAGTGCTCAAGGCCGGCTTCCTGGGTGTGGATGCAGCCTTTGTTAGGAATGTATTGAGTTTCTCTATTGTCTAGGTCAGGAAGACAACAGGCTGACCTGTAAATGTGTGTGTGTGTGTGTGTGTGTGTGTGTCTGTCTGTGTTCCCGTCTGCGTGCATGTGTCTGTGTGTTCGGCCTTCTCACGGTAATTAGAGCACTTTCTCTGCCAAGGTGAGCAGGGACTTTGTCGATTTTCCTGCATCAGTGAGGAAGGCTTCTCTTGAAAGTTCCCACCCAATTTCACACTGCAGTTTTGCTTGTCTTACAGTGCTGTCTTCCAGCAATCTTCAGAGGACCAGGTTTTAAAATTTGAAATTTCAACAAGAGCTCATGTTTGGGATTATTTTAACCCTCCATGAAATGCTCGAGGTATAGTTCAGCATAAGGAATTACCAGGCGTTTCTGTCACTATACACTCAAGCTGTACCTTTTGTTTTCTTTAACAGGGATAGGCTGTGGTAAATTTACTACCTATGGTACAAAAAGCATAGGCCTTCTATTTAAGTACAAAATGAATAATTTGTTGCTCATCCAAGGCATGACAGAATATGTTGTAGCCTTATACAACATTGGCGTGACCACTGGATAATTTTTACTGCTACATACTGTGCAAAATTCATATTACTTGTAGAAGTGGTACTGGCCTTGGCGCTTGCAGGGTATGCTGAGTAATGCAGGCTTTGGCGCTTGCAGGGTATGCTGGGTAAGGTAGGCCTTGGTGCTTGCAGGGTATGCTGGGTAACAGGCTTTGGTGCTTTTAGGGTATGCTGGATAAGGTAGGCCTTGGTGCTTGCAGGGTATGCTGGGTAATGCAGACCTTGGCGCTTGCAGGGTATGCTGGATAAGCTAGGCCTTGGTGCTTGCAGGGTATGCTGGGTAATGCAGACCTTGGCGCTTGCAGGGTATGCTGGGTAAGGTAGGCCTTGGTGCTTGCAGGGTATGCTGGCTTTCGTTCATTCTCTGGTCCCTGTTGTCTTCCTCAGGAGGATTACAACCAACTCCGGCCGCTCTCCTACCCCAACACGGACGTGTTCCTCATCTGCTTCTCGGTGGTCAACCCGGCCTCCTACCACAATGTTCAGGAGGAGTGGGTGCCTGAGCTGAAGGCCTGCATGCCTCACGTGCCATACATACTCATTGGGACCCAGGTGTCTACAGGCAGCTTTGTAACTGTTTTAATGGTTCTGAACAGTTGGCCCGTTGTGTTGGAGAGGGTGGTAACACCAGCAGTGGCAGCTGTGGAAGACCCATTTGTTTTCTGTCCTTATTTAACATTAAAGTGGAATTCTATAAAGACATGACTTTGGTGTATCAGTGACATGTCTCCTATGCCTTAGATTGACTTACGGGACGATCCCAAGACACTTTCTCGTCTGCTCCACATGAAAGAGAGACCTTTGACATATGAGCAGGGCCTCAAGCTGGCTAGAGAGGTAAGCCTGAAGCAAGTCATTTTTTTTCCCTTTGCGCCCAACTTCCTGTTATCTGCCAGCATTTCCTGTTCGCCTTATTGGCTCTTTCCCTGTTGACGCCTATTTCTCCGTGTGCAGATCGGAGCCCAGTGCTACCTGGAGTGCTCGGCGCTGACCCAAAAGGGCCTGAAGACAGTGTTTGATGAGGCTATCCTGACCATATTCAGCCCCAAGAAGCCAAAGAGGGGCTGCTTGAGCTGCTGTACCATTGCATAAGCTCCTGGGTCCTGACAGGGGGCGGCCTGTTCCGTGCCTGTTTGGAAGTGCTGGCTCCATACCTCCAGGACTTCCTTAATTCCATCCTGGGGTACATGCACACTAAAATACAGTTTATCCCAGACAAAAAGACAATGAAATACACTCTGTCTCACACGCCGTCCCAGACACTCCCACACATAAAAAGAAATACAGACACACTGACTGCGCCACAGTGATGACACAGTACCAGACACATTAAGTTGCTCACACAGACGCACGAATACACACCCTCACCTAGATATAAATGAATGTCAACTCGCCATCCTACACAGACACATGCAGGCCCATTTCGCTGCAGACATCAAAACTTCCCAGAAACATAAGGAACACGCTGGCATTCACCAGCAGACATAAAGGCAGACAGAAACACTGACCTACTCACTTCTTGGCCAAGAAAAGCGAAACAGAGAGCACGTCATTCAGGATTGTCTGAAAGGACCCTCTCGCTCCCCCCCACACCAAAGACAGTGAGCCAAAGACTCCAGTGAAACTATGTGGCCTTGTTTCCACTGCGGGATAATCTCTATTTTCATGCCACCGTGGGGCTCCCGTTCAAACATGACTCTCTCCCTCAGTCACTGGTCAGTGACCTCATGACCTTACACCATATAGAGCTTGAAGAAAACGATTAGCAGTCATTATGCAGATAGGTTTTAATTTGCATCCTCTCATATGAGAAAATTGTTCTTAGTGGGATTCCTGTTTTGGGTTCTATTTGGGAATAGTAGGTTTTGTATACCTATGGCCTTAGTTTAGTTACTTGAATTTAAATACAGGAACTCCAGTCAGTCGCTCATCAGAGGACCTGGGAAAGAGCCATCCAGCCTATACCTCAGGGCCAGATCCTGTCTGTCACTGCAGTCCATGGAACAGCCAGTCACTGAGCAGAGCTTCTGTAGATGGGCCAGTTAAGCAGTGGGAGGAGCCCCAAGAGTGGGAGGAGCCCCAGGAGTCCGCAGACTGTCACATTTTCACTTTTGCCAGCATTGCAGTGTAAATGTCTGCCGGTGCTATAGAATGTGCGATTTTTTTTTTTTCTTTTCTTTTAAATGTTCTTTTTCTGTTTTGAACACTGTTTTGAAATTCCACTGAATCACACTAGCAGAGTGCTGGCAAATGGGTACAGGGAAAAAGAAGTTACAAAGTGTGCTGAAATGGGCAAGACAGTCATTATTAAAGAGGAACGCCACAGCTGACGGTGAAGGCCGATTCAGCCGGGGCCTTGATGTCACCAAATGGACAGGAACGTGTGGGATAGGGGGCGACCCGCTGCCAGCCCAGACCCTTTCTGTTCTTGGCAGCGTACTCTGTGTCCACAAAGATAGATCATGCCATAGAAAAAGGTCCTTGAGTGGGTACTGAAGATAAACCCCTCAGAACTCTCTGTAAAGACCTCTGCAGACATACCAGTTACAGCGTGTTAAGTGCACGAGCGCTTTCACACTTATTCCACGCTTTTGGGCCAAAGTACGGATCAAACCTGCTTAGGAAACAGCTATATTTCAAGCGGCATAAATGCAGCAGTTTACCGCGGAACTCGAAGCACATTGGTCGCCGTCTGGGTTTTGACTGGAGTGCTAAGTACCTCTTTCAAGGCCACAGCTGCCTCCGGCTCAACAGGTCACACAGCTACGTTTAACGCTTTGGACTCGGTTCCTGTGCGGCCCACGAGTCGCAGCCTTGCTTCCCAGGGCTAGGACAGGAACTCAGGGCTGCCTCCAGTGGGAACTTGCTGCCTGACACCCTGTCCGCCGGGGGACTCTACACTGGAGTTAGCCTGGAAGGCTAAGTGCTAACTGTCTGGGTTTTTCTGCATCTCTGCAGTGTCACATTCTATAAGCAGAGGAATGAGCCCGGGACTCTAAACACAAACCTGGACCTCTGTTCACCCTTCTTCAGGGATCTTATGGACCTCCCTTGGGAAGACTGTCGAGTTCATTTGCATGATATTGCTACAAAGATTCATGGACTTACTGACGAGTGCCTTAATTAACCATGGGGAATGAATCCCACTCACCCTAAGTCAGAGAAGCCGATGTGCCGACCTAATGTCGGGCTGCAGAGTTCACGGAGATGTCACATGGCCCTCACGTCCATCAGTACCATCATGAACGAGACACTCCTTTGTTCTCGTATAGGCTTGTGCCACCATGTTAGATTCTACAATTGTCAGACAATTGTAATATTATTAACTTAATGGTATTTCTTAATGAGGTTCATTGAAATAATGTGAACATGTGTGTTATATGGATAGTGAAAATGTCACTGATTGTTGTCTTCTGAAAGGTTTGGCTGTGCGGGATCAGTCGCTGAGGTCTGTTTCGCAGAAATAGTCCCGCCACCTGAATTCTTTGACGCAGATGGACTGTTCACCAGAGCTCTGTGTCAGTCGTGCTTTGAATGACATTTTCAGCATGACAATAGGCAAGATTTTTCAGGTTGTCTGGCATATATTTTCTTGTGGCTACCCCGATGCCAGCTTCAGCAAACGGTTTGCTGGTGGGCCCTGAAAAGAGCTCCTCTTTCCTTCCCCACTCTCATCACCCCGCCCTCTTGTGCTTGATGGGACCACCTCCATCTGTGGAACGGTATAACGCTGACTCTGAGTAGTCGGGCACCCCGGCCCAGTGTCCTTCAGCCAGCCCTGATCTCACAGAAACGCCTCAGCGCCCCCCCCATCCTTATCTCTTGTTTTTCTTCGTCTTTCTCTCGATTCCTTGTTTCCTTGTCTATCTGCAGTATGTTGGCCATGAAAGGAATCCTGCTTTGCCTGCAGGACGTGAAAGGGCGGATGAACAGCTTTAAGGTAAACTCATGAGCATCCTGTCTGTGCAGCACCCTCCTTCGCTGAGGCTCCAGCAAGAGAGAAGTAACTCCACAGAAGAGCTCAGCTGGTCATGTGCCAAATCTGGACCAGACATTTTTCCTCAATGTGTCCTCTGCACTTAAAGGCCTGGCCTGTGTTCTCTATGCAAATGTGCGATGCTCTTTCATCCCAACCACCAGATTCAGCCCTGGTGTCAAGCCCAAAGCGACTTGAATGTAACAAGTGTGATATGGGTTTCTTTAATATGCAGAGGCAATTCCAGGCCCTGTGTATGCTGTACATTTAGTGCACCGACGATTTGAGACCAATTCGCAGCCTGGAATTCCCTGTTGCATAAATAGTTAAGAGCAATTAAACATTTAATGTTTTGTTGGTACCTGTTGATCTTTGTTTTCACACGTGTGAGACTCCATCTCCATACCTTTGTGACTCTAAGACTCTACTGACACTGTAAGAAAACTCCTGGGTGGGGGTGGGGCTGTCTGCTAATGGGGGTGTCGGTACAGAGGGGTTTGGCTGGAGGGCAGAACAAGAAGAAGCTTTTTTGGCAATTAATCATATGTGATGACAAACCACCAAGTAAAGCTCTGCTTTTTCACGCATACCAGGACATAGTTTTAGGAGGCACCAATGCTATTTCGCTAGTACATTGCCTAAATGTATAGAAACAAGATTTGGGATAATGCATTTAATATTTCTTTAACCTCGATTAGATAACCGTAAGATGACTACATGACTGTAGACCCATAAAAGTAACCCATCAGGAATATTTAGAAGTATCCTGTAAGTGCCTACCACAGAAAAGTGTTTGCTCTTCTCTAGTCAAATTGTTGTCCAGCTCTTCTGTGTCGACTGCCGTAGCTCAGGGCGGCTCCCTGGGGCTCACAGAATCCTGTGCCTGCGATCAGAAGGTCGCTGGATCAAATCCCAGGGACGGCAAGGTGGTTGCATCACTGGGACCTTCAGCAAGTCTCTTAAACCCCAATTACTCTGGGGATTGTCTGACCCAACGTTCTCTAAAAAAGGACATCACTTTGGATAGATATATCTGCTAAATAGGTTAAAATGTCCACAGGGTCACTATATATATGCTGAATTTTATCACAAACAACAAACCTAAATATGTATGCTGAGGAGAAACGATACCGTTGCATTGCTGTATCTTTGACTGTCACAGTGAGCATATATGCATGAGTAATGGCTCTTATTTGTAGTACAGCTGCTGTGAGAGAGAGTGTATCTGTGAGTGACACGGTCATAGTGAGCAGCCTTGGTCTGAAGGTAACCGTAATGTGTGTCTGTGAGTGACACGGCCGCAGTGAGCAGCCTGGGTCTGAGCGTAGCCGTACCTCTGCCTGTCTGTGAGTGACACAGCCACAGTGAGCAGCCTGGGTCTGAGGGTAGCTGTACCTCTGCGTATCTGTGAGTGACACAGCTGAAGTGAGCAGCCTGGGTCTGAGGGTAGCCGTGTCTGTGAGTGACATGGCCGCTGTGAGCAGCCTGGGTCTGAGGGTAGCCGTGTCTGTGAGTGACATGGCCACAGTGAGCATCCTGGGTCTGAGGGTAGCCGTACCTCTGCCTGTCTGTGAGTGACACAGCTGCAGTGAGCAGCCTGGGTCTGAGGGTAGCCGTACCTCTACGTGTCTGTGAGTGACATGGCCGCAGTGAGCAGCCTGGGTCTGAGGGTAGCCGTGCCTGTGAGTGTCTGTGAGTGACATGGCCGCAGTGAGCAGCCTGGGTCTGAGGGTAGCCGTGTCTGTGAGTGACCTGGCCGCAGTGAGCAGCCTGGGTCTGAGGGTAGCCGTGTCTGTGAGTGACATGGCAGCAGTGAGCAGCCTGGGTCTGAGGGT
>JAODKM010000038.1:1198186-1208312 GCA_026780845.1 Petrocephalus sullivani
TTTCAGCACCTTGTTGAATCAATGCCACGTAGAATTAAGGCAGTTCTGAAGGCGAAAGGGGGTCAAACATCGTATTACTATGACTTTAAATACTTAGCAACATATGTGCGGATGCATTAGTGGTGGCGGTCCCTGGCTCTGTGCTCGTTTGGGGTCCCTGTTGTAAGAAAGGTTGAAAATTCCAGCGTTATTGTCGTGATGGTGGCAGAGATTTTCCTGTGTTTCGGTTTCATTTGCCCACGCAAGGCACATCAGTATGACATATTTGATCACCAGATATTCCTCATTAAGCAATACTTAAAAGGCCAAAGCCAATTTACTCAGCTGTTATTAATGTTGACATTAATGTACCCAGTCATTCTTGGTACGCCATTACGCGACATCCCACAAGGCCCTAAGCCATCCTGCTTTGAGCCACTGATGAATATGCAAGACAGATGTTCAGTTGTTAGGCTGATTGATACTGATTCCACAACAGGTCCAGTCAGATGTTTCATTAGCCTTCCTGCGTTAGCTCTTAAGTTTTGAACACGGTCGTTACTGTCCTATTGGCCGTGCCTTGATCAGACCTGTTGTCTGGCTGATCTACAGCAGAAGGACAACTGTCATTAATCTTATATAAATTTGTAGCAGGTGAACGATTTTGTATTTAACATATTTAACATTATTCTGGAACACTGGTTGTCTTTTATAAGAGAAGTGGGTGGGAGTAATGTGGGCTGTCAGTCACTGTACTTTTTAGCTATAGGACTGAATATGGTAGTAATGTGCAGTGGGTTTTCCCAGACTGTGCACTGTAAGCTTTAATGACTCATTCCTCCCATCATCCAAAGAGTAAAAGTCCTGTATGACATTAAGCCATCAGCTGGACTTGCAGTGAATCCCACCTCGGCACGTCTCTGCTCTTTCGGTATAGCTTTCCTAGGCTACCTGGATTGAACGGTGGTTGATTTATAACCTGTTTCATCTGGGTCTAATTTAAGTACCAGTGTGAGTATCAGTCTCTATACCTCTGCCTCCAAATGAAATGGATAGCTGTACAATTTGATGGAGCACAGAACCGCCATGATGCAGTGTGTGAATTTAAAACCCATTATTAAATGCTGAATGATTTAAGCAGTGAAACTCTCCTCCAATCTCCAAGCTCACAAACCCACACTTCTGTAGTGTAGAGGACAAAATGACAACAGAGGGAAAAAATAGAGCATTGGCTACTCGGTGTAAGGAAATATACTGTATGTGATTGTAGTATGTGATTGTACAGTATTTGTATGTGTATGTGTCAAAGGTGAATTCAGGGGCCAGGCCTCAAGGGAATTGGCCCTAGTTGAATGCTGATTGGCTCACAGAGTGCCCCTCCCCTTTCATTCACTGATACAAAACATATCATTGGCTAATGATAAGGTTGACTCCTCTGTATTAATTATCGCCCGTCATGTGCCACCCTCCTTCAGAATTGTCCCTGGTAAGTTTGTATCTATGTCTATGTGCATGTAAAACAGGGATATGCTCTGGGATCAAAAGGCTGTTGTGTTGAAAGCCTTTTGAAAATGGCACGTGACCCCGTGTCGCCCTCTCTCTTCCCAGGAGCGACATGTGGCTGTGCCCTGTCTAGGCCCATCTTCCAGGCAGCATGGCGTCTGGTGGCGGCTCAGGAGAGTCCCCCGAGGAGGAGGCTCCCAGCCCTCTGGACATTGATGACGTCCACGCACTCCTGCAAAGTCAGTGGGCCTTCCCATCCGCTTCTCTGTGTGACTGCCTGCCAGCTAAGAGCCGGAGAGGACAGCATGTCCAAACCCCTGTCGCCACCAGCAGTATTACCCTACATTTCTTGGGTACAAGCTTCACTTTGTGAAGTTTAGCGTTTAGCATCATGATTCGTATGAGCTCCTCCTCACAAAAAAAAAAATGGCTCGTCTTTTGTTTTGTGGTGTTTCGGGTATGCAAGGTTGTCCGGCAGGTTTAGGTCTTTATTCCATTGTCTTCTCTATGACTTGTGATGATTGAGTGTATCTCCTGGAACCTCTTGTATTGTTTATTGGGACTCTGGTTTTGACTTGCTTTGTTCATACCATTTATACTTTTATGTTAGGCAACATTACTTTCATGCAGTGGCTACTCTCTGAGTACCAGCATGGACTAGCCCGGTCCTGTCTATCTGTGTTCGGGACGCATGTTCTGACGGTATCTACAGCAGTTTTGAAGCACTGACTGCGCTAGCGACCATTAGCTATGCCCCTGGCAGAGGGGCTTGGCTCTGTGCTGGAGCAGGATTGGATGAACTTCCCCCTACCGCTTTGCTTCCATATTTGAACATTGCCTCGCTCCCCAGCTCGGTGCCTGACTCCCATTGGCTGTCTCACCATAGGGAGCCATGCCCAGGGAAAGCGCATGCTCTCTCTGAAAAGCCACAGCGGAAACCCTCACAACTGTTCGCGTGCTAAATGAGCGTTCTGGTCAGCTCCAGGGCCCAGCCAGGCAGCTTCAGCAGAACGGATCGTGTCATATGACTCAGTAATGGACATAAAGGCTGCCACTGAACTTGACTCGGTTGTGCAGTGGCGGGAGTCAGTTGAGTTCTCTGTTCTGCTCGGTTGTTTTGGAAGCTTTGCTGAACCTTTCCATTCCCTGGCTTCGTCGAACTTTTGGATGGTTTAATGCTTGAGCTGTCAAATGAGTGAAGGTGATCGAGCAGGTAGAGTCGTAGTTTAAAAGATGTTGCTTGTCCTTTGATCCCCTATGGTCTTTTCACCCTTGTCCCCAGGGGAGGGGATGGTTGATCAGCTACACATAAGCAGGTTCTTCTGGATCTCAAACACTATCAGCAGGCACTAACTTTACTTTTGTGAAGTGAAAGCCATTGTTGACATGCAGCATCAAAATGTGTTCTCTGCATGTAACCCATACATGACATAGCAGTGGGCAGCTAGTTCAGTGCCTGGGGGGCAGTACCTTGCTCTCGATACCTTAATGGAACTTGCCGGTTGGGGAGTCAAACCCACAACCTTTCAATTACAAGCTTGTCTCCCTAACCTTTAGGCCACCACTGCCCTCTAAGCTGTGTTGTGCATGAGCAGTATCAGTGCCTGAGTGCTTCCTTGTACACAATGTCGTTTTAATGGATATTCAATGGATATGTGAAGTTTGCTGCAGTGTGTAGTGTTTAGGTGTACAAAGTGTGACACCAAAGGCTGTAACGCACACAGGATGTTACCTTCCCGAACACCACCTTCCAATCGAGCTGGTGTCACGCTACTTGAGCTCCATGAGGAGGAAGCCTGCAGGTGGCCATTAAGGTGACATACCAGGTCTCTGACCCCTCCATAAACTGCTGTCTTATGCTTTAGCTCATGCAACAGGGTGGAGCAGGGCGCTATTATGTGTGAAAGGTGGGTAGAGATGGATACTGTTTCCCGCTAAGTGGCAGGTTGGTCTGGAACCAAACCCACTGGGGTGACTTGCTTAGCTACTTGTCATGGCACTTCCCCCATCTGTGTTTGCCACCTGCATCTGTGTTTGACACCTTCATCTGCACAGCTGTCTTTGCTGCCTCTGACTGTGTTTGCCAGCCATGTCTGTGTTTGTTGCATGTGTCTGCGTTTGCTACCCGTGTTTGTGTTTTCCACCTGCATCTGCGTTTGCTGCCCATGTGTGCATTTGCTATACGTCTGCGTTCGCCACTCGCGTTTCTGTCTGCATTCGCCAGCTATGTCTACATTTGCTACCTGTATCTGTGTTTGCTGCCTATGTCTGCGTTTGCCGCATGTCGGCATTCTCCGCCTGCATCTGCATTTGCTGCCCATGTCTGCGTTTCCCGCATGTCGGCATTCTCTGCCTGCATCTGCATTTGCTGCTCATGTCTGCGTTTGCCGCATGTCAGCATTCTCCGCCTGCATCTGCATTTGCTGCCCATGTCTGCGTTTGCTGCATGTGTCTGCATTCACCTCCTGCATCTGCATTAGCTGCCCGTGTCTGCATTTTCTGCCTGTGTCTGTGTGTGTACCTTGACCAAAACACAGTGAAAAGCACTGTAATCTTCACCAGGTCCCCCAGGAGCTCCGCACAAAGACGCAGTTGCCTGAAGACCGATCCTTCTAGCCGTGCAAAGATACCTTTCAAAAGCAGTTGTCATGCTTTGCAGGATACCGACACTCTGACTTTGTTCCTTTGTTTTTATATGAACGCTACATGGCTGACAGAGATTGGCTTCTAACACTGAGACTTTAACAGACAAAGCGAAATAGGATATAGATACAGCTGCTTTGGCCTTAAAATAGGGCAAAAGCACAGGAGTACAAAACAGGAACTGAATTTGGACAAATGTGATAATGTCTGGGTTGTCAGGGGTGAGGGAGAAATCAGAAGACTGTTTGATCATTGGAGAATGAAAGGGGTGGTTCCCTTGCGAATGAAGGGGGCAATTCTCCAGAGAATGAGGGGGGCAGTCCCCCTGAGATGGGCGGGGAAGGTCCCCTTGCGAATGAAAGTGGTGGTCCCCTAGAGCAGTGTTTCCTAACCCAGTCCACGGGAAACCTCAGACAGTCCACGTTTTTGCTCCTACCCAGCTCCCAGCCAATCAGGAACACCGAATACCTGGTACTGTGAGCTTAGAGGAAGCAAAAATGTGGACTGCCCGGGGTTCCCAGAGGACTGGGTTGGGAAACACTGCCCTAGAGAACGTTGGGATGATCCCCGCTGAGTGAAGGGGCCCGAACTTGCCCTGCTCCCAGAGACACCAGCTACCTATCCTACAGTGAAATGCATAATGGTGGGAACCACATTAGTGCTTAAATTTCAGGTTCTGATCCGTACCGCATCCATCTCCCGTGTATTCTTCTGTCACACCCTGACATCTAACACTCCTCTGCAGGTTGCGAGACATGCATGCATGCGGGCAGAGACGTAAGCGTCTGCCCCATTCGGTGCATGACAAATCGCATTAGCTCTCTCAGACCCTGTAATTTCACCGTTTTCACTTTAATGTGCATGTTTTCCAGCCCCATGAGGTCATCCCAAAATGTAGTGAGTAATCTCACTTGGACAGATGATTATTATTAAATAAACAACAACCAATCACAGTCAGAGAGATCTGTTCTTCATATTTAAGAATGTCGAGTAACTTAGTCTGAAATTAAGAGTGATGAAGAATGTCAGGGGGGAAGGGGGTGCTTCTTGGAATTTGTTATGGCCAGAAATGGCCGATGACGTGTATGAGTGCTGAGTCACTGGAAGCGGAGGGCAGAGCCGGCGTGCGGGTGACGAGCGGTGTCGATGTTCGGGACCCTCTCTGCTTTTTTTCGTTAAAGGGGTCAGTGTTAAAAGCCAAGTTAAGGCAAGTTTAGCCACCATTTTAACCGTTCTGCACAAGACTCGGTTCTAAAATTAATCGAGGATCAACAGTTAAATTTAGCAAAAGGATGCCTGTTTACTGGAGTATTTCAGGTCAGCCTGTGGTTTCCGCGTCCGCCGCCTCTGATTTCACCGGTGACGGGTACGCCGGGCTTTGGTCAAGAGGCCAGCTCCTTACCATCTTGCTGTCCCTGAGAGACAGAGGCTGGCCATGCCATGCCTGGGTTATTGGACGCTTTTGCCTTTCAGCTTACATGCACGTTTGGGCCATCCTGTGTTTGCCAGGGCGCACTTCATAGCAGCTGCCACCCCATTTCGTCACACTAAGAAATCCTGGAAAAGTCCCAAAGACTTCATGGCTGGTTTTATTATGGGCTGTTTTCCTTGAGGTCTGGTGGCTATCAGTGCCGTTCCTGCTCTGCCTTTGCATAACTCACATATTAGCTTTCACAGCCACCCTGGGCTAAAGCCTTTAAAGCCCATTTTGCTGACTGCCTGCTGCCTGGTTAGCAGTCCAGACTCTTGGTCTGTTCTCTGGGTTCCTGTGGTTCTGCTCCAGCGGTTCTGTCCCCACTGTCCCTTCTCATCACCTGTTTTCTCCTCTTCTCTGCAGTCACTCTCTCCTTTCACATTTTGGTTCACTTATCACTCTCTCTCCAGAGTGTCTTGCTGGGGAGTCCCAACGAGGGCTAGAACTTGCTGGTGAGGTCGGCGCGTTAATGTTGATTCACGCAGTGCGATTGGCTCCTGTCTGAGCACGCTCACTTGATCCCTTCACCCTCCTGATGCCTCTTGCCCCATGCCATGGCAGGGATTCCCCTGCAGTTAATATTAAGGGCACTTTACTGACACTCCGGAGTTACCCGTTTAACAGTAAGTACATTGTGTTGGAGAAAGATAAACAAGACCCAGCAGTCTCTCTCTCTCTCTCTCTCTCTCTCTCACACACACACACATACACACTCAGGCACACCCCCATACTTCTGTTGATCGCTTGTTTTGCTGTGTAAACCCTTCGTTTCTCCCTGGTGAGTAACACTAGCAAATTCAGACTTGTGGCTCCTTTGTGTCTCTGAGCTTCATGTCAGTAGAGCTGCCAAAACCTCAGCAGCCCTCCTAATACCACCACGCTCATAAAACTTTCACTCAGGACTGTTTGGCTGACTCAGGGCACATCGGGCTTCTGACGCCTTATACTTGGTTCCTTCAGGACAAGCTTAGACCAGCTCTGAGGACAGGGTGACACCCCAGAACAGGGCCCCCTGCGGCTCACCTGCTTTCTCATTGACCCTGATGAGTCACCACACACTCAGAGCTCATCCCGCATGCACCATTAATCTGTGACCTGAGCCACAGGCTGCCACCACTGCAGGAAGGGAGATCTCTCGCAGGCCTGAGTCTCGGGCGGCCCTTCCTGAGCATGCAGGTTGGGTGTGGCAGGGGCAGCTGAGCACAGTCTGGGTTTCCCTCCACTGTCTGGGTTTCCCTTCATAGTCTGGGTTTTCCTTAATAGTCTGGGTTTCCCTTCACAGTCTGGGTTTGACTTCACAATCTGGGTTTCCCTTCACAATCTGGGTTTCCCTTCACAGTCTGGGTTTCCCTTCATAGTCTGGATTTCCCTTCATAGTCTGGATTTCCCTTCATAGTCTGGGGTTCCCTTCATAGTCTGGGTTTCCCTTCACAATCTGGGTTTCCCTTCATAGTCTGGGTTTCCCTTCACAATCTGGGTTTTCCTTCATAGTCTGGGTTTCCCTTCACAATCTGGGTTTCCCTTCATAGTCTGGGTTTCCCTTCACAGTCTGGGTTTCCCTTCATAGTCTGAGTTTCCCTTCACAATCTGGGTTTCCCTTCATAGTCTGGGTTTCCCTTCATAGTCTGGATTTCCCTTCATAGTCTGGGGTTCCCTTCATAGTCTGGGTTTCCCTTCACAATCTGGGTTTCCCTTCATAGTCTGGGTTTCCCTTCACAATCTGGGTTTCCCTTCATAGTCTGGGTTTCCCTTCACAGTCTGGGTTTCCCTTTAGTCGATGGGTGGATCAGGACCAGTTCCTGTCTACTGTGCGGGATGCAGGGTGAGGAGGGTGTAGCGTACAGCGCATAAGGCCTGTAGGAATTCCGTAACGGGCTGTGAGAGAAAATTAGTGTTAGTGTTGTTAGTTAGTGTTTAATTAGGCGAATGTAATAGTGTATTGGCTGCTTTTGCTTATTTGTGTCGGTCATATGTCGGTACTGCACTGGTTCATTCTGTTACTCTGAGAGTCAGTTCAGGCAGAGCTGAATATGAACATGTTTAGAGTGCCGGAGGACAGCAGCTCAAACACCTGATGTCCAGGGTGTCCAACCTGTCACAGCGACTACTGTCTCCAGACTCATTTTCGAGTCAAACTAAGTGCTTCATTCAGGGGTACAGTGGCAGGGTTCATCCTGGGAGGTAAACTTACAGTGTTTTGGGACACAAACCAATTCGCTTAGCTACTGTTCTAGCTGTGCTGATTGATGCATTTATGTAACTGGCACATTTACTACATTCTTTTGTTCATTCTTGTTTGAAAATTTCAAGTCGGAGCATAACTGTATACCATCGCATACCCATAATTCCTCACCTGACCACCATGTCTTGCATGCAATTTTTATGGTTAATTTTTTTTTTTACAGTGGAGCAGCAACAGGTTCAGAAGAGGGCCTTCACTAACTGGATCAATGCTCAACTTTCCAAGGTATGTCACCTGACACCCAAAAGTGGAGCCCTGACTGCAGTCCACACATCATCCACCCATTCTCCCGAACCTGGCGTGTGAGCAGGTGCGGCCCATCGCAGGGCACACGTGTCCACAGTGACTTTACATGTGTGAGGCTGCAGCCCTCTGTACTACCAGCAGTCCATCTTTCATACCTGCTGATCCAGCAGCAGGTCATAGTTAGTCTGGAACCACACTACCACAGGGCATACGGCACGGGGCCTCCAAGACAGGCTTCATCACTATTACCACACAGTTACTCACATTAGACACACCGGTTTGAGACCCTGTGGGAAGCAACTTTAGTACCTGGAGAAAACCCAGACAGACCTGAGGCCAGCATTCGACCCCCCTGCTCGACTCATGGAGCCACAGCAGCACTCAGTATGCTGGTAGCCTGAGGTCCTGCTTTGCCACCATTATCCTGCGTGATGTTAATGCCAGAGAAGGGATATTAATGCCTGTGGAGTCCAGGGCCAGTAGCCAGGGTTAAATGAGCATTTGGTCAGCTACCCTGCAGCACTAAAGCTTTGGGTTGAATGTCACGACACATGGCTCTCCTCTGACTTGAAGTTGAGCTGTGTATGTCCTGGTGCGTGCTTGAGAGCAGTTTTCTTCTGTTTTTGAGTTTAATTAATTTGTGGGTAGGGGTCAGTAATTTCATTAAACTGTGTACCAATGCAAATGCGGATGCCCACCAAAGTAGGAATACTAACGTGTGCCTGTGTGTGGATTTGCGCTGCAGGCACCGGGCCTGTGGATGCGTGTGCTGGAGAGCCACATGCGTAAGCCCCAGGCCTAAACAAAAGCACCGATTAGGCTCTGTTCCAAACCAACCTGCAAGTTGGTACTAATCAGTCTGGAACAGATTTTTGTTTTTTAACATACACATTACATTTACTGTAGCTGTAAAAATGCCAGTGTGACCACCGTCAAACAGACAGCGATACCATTCTGTACCATGACAGACTGGTAAAATAATGTTGAAAAATTATTAGAATGGAAACTGAGTAGCTTTTCTTCCAGCCTTTGGTAGTTATTATTCTTCTCGGTTGGTCTTTAATATTTGTGGGTAATACAGGCCTGCGGGTTGAGTTCCTGTAATCAGGTGCTGCAGAGCCCGGTAACAGCGCCCCCTGGTGGTTTGTGTCCTTCAGCGCAGCCCACCCTCCGCGGTGCTTGACCTCTTCACGGACCTCTGTGACGGCTCGCGGCTGCTGGACCTGCTGGAGGTGCTGAGCGGCCAGCGCATGGTGAGTGCCCAGAGCGGCGGAGGTGTGTGGTGCTCAGGACAGGAGCAGGTGTCATGCTTTGAGAGTCTGACTCCTTACGTACCCCCTTGTCTCTGTTACAGAAGCGCGAAAAAGGCGGAGGGGTCTTCAAGCACAGGGGCGACATCGAGAGGGCTCTGATCTACTTAAAGAATAAATCAGTGGGTGCTGGGGGGATGGTGGGGCCTATGAGGGTGCATCTGATTGGGCAGCATGTTGGGGGGGAGGGGACTGATGAAGGTGGCTCTGATTGGGCAGCACGTTGAGGGAGGGGATTGATAAGGGTGGCTCTGATTGGGCAGCATGCTCGTAGAGAGTGGCACTAAGTGCAATAAGGGTTGTGATTTGGCGGGGGGGGTTCTTGGTTGTCTTGGGGTTTGCAGGTAGCATAGATTATAAAATTATAATTGCAATGGAAAAGGAGTCTAGGGTGTCAGTACTGAGGGATGGGCCGTGGGTAGGAGCGAGGGTCCTGTAAGCACTGCTCTGGTTATATTCTCCTGTGGTAGCATGCCTATGACATGGGCAACTCTGCACGCAGATCAGATTGGTGAACGTCAGCATTCCTGACATCATCGATGGCAAGCCCTCCATCATCCTCGGTCTGGTGTGGACCATCATCCTGCATTGTCATGTGAGTGTGGAACAATGCCACAGGCAGAACAGAACAAAACAGAAAGGGGGAACCACATTAGAGCTGAAGATCTCTGCCCGAACCCGTCGGGACCCGACAGGACCCGACGGGTTCGGTCGGGTTCGGGCTCAATT
>JAODKM010000038.1:1209139-1229482 GCA_026780845.1 Petrocephalus sullivani
ACGGTTGTGTTCAGTTAGTTTTTTATACACATATAGTGAATACTGAGTTTTTAAAAAATCGCTAATGAAATTGCAATTGCGGGTTCGGTTGGGTTCGGGCTTAATTTCTATCATTTTACTCGAGCTCGGGCCGGGCTCGGGCCGAATTCTGTCAGGCTCGGGCCGGGCTCGGGCCTAACTTTTAAGGCCCGATTACAGCTCTAAACCACATAAAATAAATAATAATAAAGGGATCTCAAAAACAAAACATGAAAATTAAGAACTAAGGGACCACAAAGTGAACACAACTACGGAAGAGAGCAGAACACTGAGCAGGACTAATAAACACGCTGTAACACATAGTAACACCTACAAAGACTAAAGAGCAGAATGAGGGCGGCCACTTAAATCTACACAGATACCAGGGCTTAACAAGGGGCAGGTGTGGAACATAACCAAACCAACCAGTCAGCAGAGGCATGGCATAACACACAACAGGTGGAGTAACTTACAGCTCACAAGCACAGAAACTAAGAAACCTTAACAAACACTAAGGGTTAACAGCTCTAGGGTAGACTAAGAAAGTCTCAGAAGAAGATTAAATGAGGCATGGGCATGCTAAACCCTAAACAGGGACACAATGATAACAGAAAACCAATAACTTTTAAATAATAGATGATCAAACTCATGACCAGAGGAGTTCAGCCTCTGAACCACACAATCAAGCCATTGAGCTATATGGCAGCCTAGAGAGCTTGGGAAGGCAGTAGGGATTAAGGGGTACAAGACAGAGAGGGAAAAGCAATAATGACCAGCGACACCTGCTGGCCAAATTGGGACAAGACACATAGGAAATGGTCGGACGGGCACTGACCCTGACAAGCTCCATCTATTGGAATGTTTCTGTTACATAGCAGCTGTGTTTGAGGGAAAAGTATGTGTTTAGATATTATTTCAGAAATTGGAATGAAATACCATGAAATGTTCTTTAATTTAAATGTAGTCGGCTTTAATGTTTTCTTTAGATTTTTTTTTTGAGAGAGAGATTAGCATTACTGTTTAATTGGCTCACTCAAGTAGCTTGTGTTGTATTATTTGATACTAGTTTTTTTTTCTTGGCATAATGATGCAGATTGTTTTGCAATGCATTGTGGGAATTTAAGAGTACACTGCTCTGGGTATATTATTGAGAAGCAAGGCTCCACTACAAAATGGCTGACAGCAGAAACAGAGCACTGTGTATTAATTAGGGAGCCTTTGTACCAGACTCCCCCTATGATGTTAGCATCTGTAATGTGCAAGCCTGTGACTCATTTTTTTAGTTTGCATTTACAGGGACTGCAGGGTGTTTAGCCAGGATGTTTTGCAATGCAGTTACAGAGAAGCAGGCTTGTATTATCATCATGCTGCTGTATACACAGAGACACAGGTGTCTGTGGCGTTGTAGGTGCTGGTGTATGGGTTTGCTGAGAGAGTGTCTTTCTCTTCTGGATGCCCAGATCGAGGAGCTGGCTGGCACACTGTCCCTGGGCGGCCTGGGCTCCTCCTCTGGGTCCAGCAGCCCTCAGGTCCTCAGGTCTGGCTCCCTCCTGCACACACGCCCACGTGTATCAGCCAAGAAGAGCCTGCTGTTGTGGGTTCAAGAGCAGTGCCACAGGTACACACACACACACACATACACTGATAGCATAGTAACATGTGATATTAACTTTGTACTAGGATTTAACGGGTAGGTTGATGCAGTATTGAGTAATTTGTACGCAGTTGATAATCTCCCTGGGAAACTAGTGCCTGGAAGTTAGTTAACCATGGGCTTCACAGTACCTGGTGTGATGGTGCCCCCCCCACCTGCTCTCAGGGCGGCCTGTGCCATCAGCGTTGAGGACTTTAGCTCCAGCTGGAGAAGTGGTCTGCCATTTCTTGCCATTCTCCATGCGCTGCGGCCCGGCCTGGTGGACCTGTCCAAGGCCATCACCAGAACTAACCAGCAGAACTTGGAGGAGGCTTTCCGTATCGCTGAGACGGAGATGCACATTCCCAGGATGCTGGAGCCTAAAGGTCAGCAAGTTGGTGCATCCGGGCTGGACCCTTGGAGAAGCAGAATGTGCCATTGGTCGGGGCTGTTGGGGGGGTGTGTCCACTGCTCATGGGGTTACTGGAAGGTCAACCACACTTCTGTTGACAGTTTCTCTTCACTTCCACAGATGTAGATACCAAAGAACCAGATGAGAAGTCCATAATGACCTATGTGGCTCAGTTCCTGCAGTACGCCAGCGAGCTGCCGTTGATGGACCAGGATCTCATGGTGAGGATCATTTCAGAGTGACTCAGATCGTACAAGTTTTACCATTATGTACATCCTGTTTCGGCTGCCCTCTGGTGGTTGGGTACAGGGTCTCTGCCGTCCCTCTCAGTTCACGCCCTGCTCCGGACTAGCACCGTGCCCCCCCAATGCCGTGACACAGGAGGGAGGTGCTCGTGTGCAATTAATCATAGTTACTAAAGATGGGGACGGAGTATCAGTATTTCAATATTAAATTACCGCAAAGAAAAAACATCATATCAGTCTCTGCTTTGCACAGTCTCAGGATAAACAGGGCAGTGTCTGCTGGTTAATTTCCTGGGTACAAATCTGACATCAGGAAGTATGCATGCTGTTGGCAGTGGGTATGCATGCATGGGGTCGTCTTGCTAATTCAGCTGGGACCTGTTAGGTCGCCATGGAGACACGGTGACCGGCTGCGTGTCACCAGCGTGAGGCAGACTGGGGGCCGAGTGATTTCTGACTTGCACCCATTAAAGAGGAAGGGAAACGCAGGATGGGGTTTGGATCACAGACTGGGTGCGGTTGCAGGGTCCCACAGCGTTTCCTGGGGGAAAAACAGCACTCAGTCCTATGCAATGATTGGTTATAGGGAACAGGTGGTCTGGGTTTGCTCCTCCCACATTCCTCTGGGTAACAGCACAGTGGCTACATGTTAAAACAAGAACATACATAATCCAGCAAACAAATTTGGTGCAAGAATGTTTTACACAAAATGGTTACATTTCTGTATATGGCTTAAGGCAGGAAACACCCTGTCTAAAACATGGACAAAACCAGAGATGCTTAATTTTTTATGTTTCTAGCTGTTATTAAGATGAATATTGACAAACTAGGCAAGTTAAATAGGGTTAAATCAGTTTTTATATAGAATGCACCATGAGAATTTTATATTGCCTCCTTTTGTGTGTAAAAGGTGTTTTTTTTATAAATTAAATACAGTAGGGTGGTCATGAACTTAAAAGTGGATAAGATTTCCATAAGACTGGAGTGCCGATTAATGTTGATATCTTCTGACTTTTTTTGGAGCAGAACTCCTTGCCGTGTCAGTGTAATTATGAAGTGGACATTCTGCCAGAGGTCCCTCTGCACTTTCAGAGTCTCCTCCTTGGGCCCCTGGCCATAATTCATACAGAGAGATCAGCCTTATTATTAGCCAATGATATCTTTGGAATCAGGGAGTGACAGGGGACAGGATCCACTGGGGGCCAATCAGCTTTTTAGCTATAATAACACATTTTATTTATATAGTGCTTTTACAAGAACTAAAAAAATGCTGAAATCCTTGTGGAACTAATGAATGTGAAAACCACAAAACACCAGCTATATGGTTATGGCCTGCGGAGACCAGTAATTATAAGCTGGGTGTAGTTGTATAGTATACTGATGGTGTCATTTCATTTAAACTGTCCCAGTGACTTTGGATAGTGCTTAGTTCTGTACTGTGCTTAATTACCTGTGGAAGACTTCTAGAATAAACATGACCAATGTGAAGCACTTCCTTGGAGCCCCGTGGTCCCAGTTGCTGTGTCTTTGTCAGTGGAGTTATTTGAAATGGTGTTCCTCTCAGCTTATAGTAGGACTCTGCTGTCTGTCATATTTGGAAACGCTCCTTCTCCATAGGCCTCAACCAGTCAGGCTCAGGATCTGACCGCTTGGCTGCAGCAAGCCCGCCTGGAGCTGCTGGACACCTGGGCTTCTACTGAGGGTAGAAGCTATGCAGAGAGATACCAGGTAAGGGGTTTGTGTGGTTTTGTAGGAGCTGAAGAAAGCCTGAACTTATTGGTGTGTACCAAAGAATGCAGGAACATACAGTAACTTATGTGTGTGTGTGTGTGTCTGTTTGTAAGAGAAGATTAACTGTTGTGGTGACAAATTGTACGTGTGTGTGTGTGCTCTGCAGGCATTGCAGGCCTTTGTGGTCTCCGTCACAGAGCGGCAGCAGCCTGTCCTGGCTCTGCTACCTGCCGTCTGTCAGACCTTTGTGCTGAGTGAGGAGCAGCAGGCCCTCCGGACAGCCTGGGGCTCCCTGGCTGAGAAGGTGAGATGTTCCCTCAGGCCCGAGGTTCGGCCAGCTCCTGCGTCTGCCACGCCGTGCTAATCCCTTCTGTGTTTTATGCTGTGTAATGGGCTTGCACGTCATACAGAACCAGCCAAAAGTTTGGACATGCCAAGCTGCCTGCAAAGGGGAGGTTTGCATTACCTGGCCAGCTCACCTAAAGACATAGTGAAAGTGGTTTTGGAGGAGTTTGACTACAGAGTGAAGGAAAAGCAGCCAGTGAGAGCTCAGCTCCTTCAGTACAGCTGGGAAAGCATCCCAGGAGGCCACCTCATGGAACTGGAGTAGAGGAGACAGTAGGGTCTGCCGGTCCCTGGAGCAATTGGGGTCAAGGGCCTTGCTGAAGGGCCCAATGGTGGGATCACTTTGCCGACCCAGGGATTTGAACTGGCAACCTTCTGAGTCCCAACCCATAGAGCTGCCCCCTTCCCAGGGCATAAGTCCATATATGTTATTTTATAGTTTTGATGTGTTTATAATTATTTTGAAATGTAGAGAATAGTACATAGTACGTAGTACCCCTTTCTGTGGGTACGTGTGTCCAGGCTTTTGACTGGTATTGTATATTCACTGCACTAGCCAGGCCTTTCTGTGGCTGAGTCACATTGTGTATGTACGGGCAGGCCGTTTGTGTGCGTGTGTGTGTGTGTGTGTGTGTGTGCGCGTTTGTGTGTGTGTGCAGTGTGTAACCCTGGTATAATTCTGCTTCCCCATCCAGATGGAGCAGTGTAAGGCGGAGCTTGACCGCAGTCTCCCCGCCCCTCTAGACACGGTTGACCAATGGCTGCAGCAGGTGGAAGGAGTGTTGGCTGAGGAAGACGAGGTCCTCGCCGACCACACCCAGGCTGCCAGGAGTGCTAGAGACAAGCAGCGTCTCCTTAAGGTTTCGTCCGTTCTTTCTCACATTTCCCCATCTCCAGTTTCAGCGTCAATAAAACCTGGAGGAGACCTAATCTCTCTTCTGGTCAATCTTTGCCAAGGCCTCCATGAAGGAGATAAATCATCACCTGCACGTACTCCAGGCCTTCTGCAATGCTGACCAGTATGGGGCTATTCTGGTACCAGTCTCCAAACTTGATGAGATGAGGAGACGGTAGGTAGTAAATCAGCCTGTAAACATGGCTTCCACAGCCTGATTTCAGTGCTGCTCCCTCCTGCCCACGGGGCCTTAAACTCGGGGGACGACTCTTCACAGGTTCACCAGCATACAAGTCAAAGCCAAGTACCGGCGGGTCCAGCTGGAGTACCAGGAACGCCACCACACTGTCCTGCAGCTACTGAGCCAGCTGAAGGGGACACTGAGCTCCTGGGCTGGGCCCTACAGCTCCCGGGAGGACGTGAGAATAGTGCTTCGTGACTGGCATGTAAGTGGCCAGGGAGAGCAATGACGAAGAGGCTGGTCCTTTAGGCAAAGGAGAGGCCATGATTGGAGGAGGGTTAAGTGTTTAAGGGGAGAAAAAGATCCTGATTGGAAGTGCAGATTGGAAGTGCAGGCTCGAGTGTGAGGATGGTTCTGGAGCAGCTCGGGCTCTGTTCCATTGCTCAGTGGAATAAAGCAATCAAAGTTGGCATAGCAAAGGCGAAAACCATAGTGCCTCCTTTTAGAGTTTATCTGCCTTGGCAGTACAAGCTGTTTGCCAAAAAACACACCAACTCTTTGCTTTTACAGTCCTGCAGGGATTGTACTGTATGTCAGCCTTATTGCTCCTTCCAATGCATTTCAGCGTCATGCTTTTATTTCAGCCTATTGCTTTTGTGCTTTTTGAACGTGTAAGTAAATCCTGGATTGGAGCATAACTCCAATTATGCAGTGTTAACAGAAACAGGTATCAGAATGCTAAGGATGGGAATGTCTGACTGCCCCAGGACACAGTGGGAAAGCAGGGCCTGATCTGCCAGCTGGAGAAGGCACTACGGCAGCTGAAGAGCATCTCAGGCATCTACAGCAGCAGAATGGTTCTGGGTGAGTGTGTGTGCGTGTGTGCATGTGCAGCTTTCACTATATTTGTTAGGACCGAAGAACCTCACAAGTATAGCAAATCTTCCACTAAAATGATTCATGAGGTAAATGAGGCCATTTTTTCAGTCCTGACTAATAAATACTTCCTTTTTTAAAAACAAAAATGACAAAAGAAGAAAAAAAAATTCGTTTGGCTACTTCTAGTTAGAGTTGAGGTTTTTTTTCCGATTTTGGAAGAAATGTCCCTATTAGAAGAATAATACTTGGACGAAATCATGAAGCAAAGTCACTCTTTTCTGAGTTTTTGGTAAAGTGTTAATCAAACTGTTGCTGTTTTATGAGAGTTCTGTCGGCATGGAGTAATGGCATTGACTTTAGCCGTATGCAGGTTCCTGTTCCCTCTTCATCCTCCCCCACCTGTGACCCAGGGGGGGAAATGTGACGCCAGTCTGCGCTCTGACACTGACGTCTCGCTCTTCTCCCTGTTATTAGTCAGCTGGCTTTGCCCTGAACACGCCTCATTCCACCGGCCGTTCTGCAGCAATAAACTGTCAGCAGGACTCTGTGTGGATTAGTGCCGGCCGTGTGTCTCTGAGAATGGCCCGCAGCACATCCAGTGGGAAGGTGCCCCACGTCACCGAGTCAGATACAGGCCCAGTGCAACCATAAAATTTTCCCTAGCTGTGTATGACTAAATGGACCACGTATCTCTGTAGAATATGACCCCCCTTTTTGGTGATTAAAAGCTGCACAGTCCTCATATAAAGGTCCCTGTGATTACTTTGCTTCAAAAATGCTTCTTATGAATTATTTATGGTCCTCCCTGTTGGGAACTTTGGATAGGGTCAGCTAGCTTACTGCTTGTCTAAGCCTGTATCCTTACAAGCCCCAGGTAATGTTCCCATCTGCAGTTATGGTGCGCTTATGCTCTTTGGAGGCCTCGTTATGTTAATATCCTAGTGACAGCTGCTGTGAGATGGCCATGGAGGGGTGTGGATGGAGAGGGGATTGAGTTAGGGGATCTGACATTGAACAGGTTAGGGTGGCCTCCATTCTGCCCCCTACTGGGACACACCAACGTCTGCAGCTGCGAGGGTCTGGTTCCAAGGGTAAGAGTGAATGTTGGCCTGACGGCAAAGCCAGATTTTGGGTTTCGAGAAGCCATTGCTATCCCAGACCCCTTGCTGCCCTGCCCACATTGAGCATGAGGAACCGTTTAATCGTTCAGTTCTCTCAGTGCGAGGTAGAAAACGCAGAATGAGACCTTCCCTAACCTTCCTGAACGTGTCCCACTAGCTGAGGACTCACAGCGAGTCAGTCGGCGGGTGAGGGAGCTTGAGGATGAGAGCTTCGCCACGGTGGAGGCCGCGAGAGTGGCAGGGGGCGCCGTGGAGCGTCTACAGTCCTCCTGGGATTCCTACTGCGAGGGCCTCAGCTCCCTGCAGGCCTCCTTGGACCATAACCAGACAGCAGAGGTAGGTGCCAGGCAGCTGTGGTGGGTGGAGGACGCAGCCATCATGCTGAAGGATTACACAATTTGTCATTTCCAGGTAGCTGATCTTAAAGCAGGTTCCCGCAGGGAATCTCTGTGCTGTAGTCTGTGGTATAGGTTAGCACAACGGCTGTGCCAAGGGGCACGATGTTTGTTTGATTTGATTATAGGCTTTTAATTGTGGATTTGGCCACTCCCTAACATAAAGCTTCGCACTGATATTTTGAAAAAGCAGAATAATAGGAGAAAATTGTAAAACAATAGTGGCTGGGTAGCTCAGGGGAAAGTGCTGTAGCCTGAGCGCTCCGCGGTGGGAGGCACTGCACTGGGGAAGTGGTGGTGGATGACAGCAGCAGACATGTTTGGAGTCTTGGAGATGCAGCCGAGCCCTCAGAGTCTGGCCTGGATCGCTCACTCCGCCGACGGCCTATCTGTGACAGTCACGTCTGTGCCACACGCACTTTGTAAATCCTTTTCCATCAGCCAGTATTGCAGTGTCTGTGTTGTTATACACTGTCTGTGCTGTTTTGCACTGTTTTGTGTTGTTTTATAGTGTTTGTACTGTTTCTTAGTCTGTATTGTTTTGCGCTGTCTGTTTTTTTGCGTTATCTGTAATGTTTTGTACTATCTGTGTTGTTTTTGCACTGTTTATACTGTTTTTTTAGTCTGTATTGTTTTGCGCCATCTGTATTGTTTTTGCAGTGTCCGTACTGTTTTGTGCTGTCTGTGTATTTTTACACCGTCTGAACTGTTTTGAACTGTTTGTATTGTTCTTGCACAGTCTGTTCTTTTGTACTGTCTGAGTCATTTCACTCCAGCTGTGTACTGTTTTACACCGTCTGTATTATATTGCACTGTTGTTTTTGCATGCCCCGTATTGTGTTGCACTGTCGGTACTGTTTTGCACTGTTGGTACTGTTTTGCACTGTCGGTACTGTTTTACATGGTTGGTACTTTTTTACCCAGTTGGTACTGTTTTACACCGTCTGTATTATATTGCATTGTCGTTTTTGCATGCCCCGTATTGTGTTGCACTGTCGGTACTGTTTTGCACTGTCGGTATTGTTTTGCACTGTTGGTACTGTTTTACACCGTCTGTATTATATTGCATTGTCGTTTTTGCACGCCTCGTATTGTGTCTTTAGACTTTGGTAACAGAGCGTATCTGAATAACTAAGCCTTCCCATGCACCTGATGTGCATGGCCAATAAAGATCTTGTATTGTGAATCTGGTTCTAAAACGTCTGTGTGGTGGCTCCCCAGGTGGCACCCGCATGCCTGCAGGAGTGGAGCTCCCAGCAGGCTCGTCTAATTGAGGAGGGCCGTGTCCTGATGGCGGTGACGGATGCGCGGTGTAGCCGTGCTCTGGCGGAGGAGCTGCGGCAGCTCGAAGCACAGCGGGTTGCCGTGGTGACGAGGGCCCGCCCTGTAAGCTCCCAGCTCGTGGTGCCCGCCTCTGATTCAGTGCAGGCCTCCAGGAGTGCCACTCGGCCAGGACGGGGGCTTATGTAACGGGTATTTCAAAGCTGGCTGATGGGAAATGATCGTAACGAAAGCGCAGTTCCTGGGTGTGTCACACACGCTCCTGTGGGAAGTACTAACCAGATTGTGTGATTTTTAGGGACAGAATTACTGCTTCTTATTATTCTTAATATTAGTCTGTTTATGATTAACCTTTCTTTTTGAGTTTTGAATGTGCCGTAAAATCTTTTTGGGCGATTGACCCTTCCTGCCATACGTTAAAGCGCACCTCTGGCATTCATTCGGATCCTTTTAATTATCTTCCTGTACTGGCTCCCAGGCAATGTCTCCCCGATCGGTGAGCCCCCAGGCCATCCAGAGCCTCATCCACAAGGCCACGGACCTGCTGAGGGAACCTCTGGAGGTGTCTGCTGCTCCCCTGCGCACCTACAGGAAAAGGCTGCAGGCATGGAGTTAACAAGCATGCGTAGCTAAAGCATAAGCTACACGTCAGGGTTGCCTTGACGATGGTTAGCATTAAGCTGGAGGCACTAATGATTGACCTTAGGAAAGGCTGCACTTACCATTAGCAGCAAAGCTAATAACTGCTACAGTTAGCTTAAGTGGCACCAGAGGGTTGCGACCACTCACACTTCTGGTGCGAGACTCATGCTTTCAGACTCTCGTGGTCACGCAAGAAATCTTACAGCAAATCTATATTATTCTATTACACACCTAAATTTAGCGACATTAAAGCATTGGGGTAATTTGCAAACCCAGTAGCCAATTTACAAGGTAATTAAACTCTTACATACATGTAAATGTGTGTGCATGTGTGTGCAGTCTCGAATTGAAAATCCCACTCCAGCCAGCTGACCAAACCTGGCAACCCTGTCGAAGCTGCTTGACTCTGATTAACTTTAGCACAACAGCACACTTTTCTCTGTCAATATATAAATTCAGTTTTAATAAGACAGTGAGCTGATCATGGAGGGCTGTGGATGGGGAAGCTGGAACACTGGCATCCATCTGTTATGGTTACACTGGCATCCATTCTGCCCCCTGCTGGGCTATGCCAGCTGCTGCAGCTATGAGTCTCATTACACAATGATGGGCATCAGGGCAAAGCCTGATGTTTGGGTTTCTGCTTGGTCAGACTCCCTGGACTCTGAGGACCTGTTTCATTCTTACCCAATAATAGTAAAGAATGAACCTCAGTGCTGTTTGTACTGTAAAGTGCAATTAATGAGTGGTCAAATTCTACTTTTTTATACAATGTTTTTTCTGTTAAAATCTTCAGGTCATACTTATGCCATAATAATGATCTTTTTGGCAATGACTTTTAACTGGATTCAATCTTTTTTTTGGATAACCTTTCTGACGTGGGAATTCTAATATATGGGACTGGGTGCTTCAAGTTTCTAGAGCAGTGTCATTATCCACTGCCTTGTCCGTATGCGATGTACTGCTTTATCTTAGTGCAGTGTCATCATCCACTGCCTTGTCCGTATGCGATATACTGCTTTATCTTAGTGCAGTGTCATCATCCACTGCCTTGTCCGTATGCGATATACTGCTTTATCTTAGTGTAGTGTCATTAGCCTCTGACTTGTCCGTATGCTGTGTACTGCATTGTATTAGTGCAGTGTATTCATCCTATGCCTTGTCCATATGCTATATACTGCATTATATTAGTGCAGTGTCATTATCCTCTGCCTTGTCCGTATGCTATATACTGCATTATCTTAGTGCAGTGTCATTAGCCTCTGCCTTGTCCTTATGCTATATACTGCATCAGCACTGCATGTGATTCTCTCCATTCCATTCTATATTGCTTTTACTGTTTATATTAAGGCTGTATCTGCTTAAGCAGCTTGAATACCTCATTTAAAAGCACGGAACCATTTCCCCTCCTGGGAACCGGAACTATAGCAGGATTATTAATATACTGTAGTTCCTTAAGTACTGCACTGCCTTCTGCCGCAGACATTTGCCATGCCTCAGAATAATGAAGCCTCTTCTCCATTTTGTATGTAAAACTGTCCTTTTGGATTCAGATTCGAAATCTTATGCAGTTCACAGAGGTCAGTCGCCAAGAGCAAAATGAAATGCAAATGCAGGGTAGAAAATGGCTGATGCTGGTGTCTATGGCCTTCTTTTGGTCCTTCAGCTGATGGAGACGGAGTTGAAGGGGCTGGATGTGGAGCGCCTTGTCTTCCCTTCCCGATGGAGCCGCGAGGCTCAGCAGCATCTCAGACGCTCTCTCTATGAGGTTGGGCCAGTTCCTTCCTAAGTGTGCATTTTTGCCCGAATTCCTGGTTGTGGAATCAGTGACAGCAGTGGGCCTTTGCATGGAGGGCGACGTGAGTCTGCGCTGCTATGCCTTCAGCAGGCCGTCCTCCTTATTACTTTAACACACCGCTCATAGACCAAGCAAGAAGCTCCTGGTGCTCACCTAACTCACCTAGATCAGTGTTTGCCAATCCGGGGGGGACCCACAGTTTCGTTCCCTCTGAGCACCCTACCAGACAACAGTCCACATTTTTACTCCGTGAACTGGGAAGGCTGTGGGTCCCCGAGGACCAGATTGGCAATCAGTGCTTCAGCTGATTAAGGAATAGCAGGTGCAGTGACTGACTGTGCGATGATGGCTATGCCTGCGTCTGCGCAGGTGTGGGAGGCACTGAGAGAGGCAAAGCGGGCCTGTGAAGGCCTGCAGCATGGTGCCGGGGAGCTGGAGGTACTGCTAGTAATGCTGAGACGCTGGGAGACAGAGGCCAGGGAACTCTACCGCCTCCTGGTGGCAGGCCAGGCGAGTCGTCCTCAAGCTCAGGAGCTCCGGATCAGGGTGAGTGCTGTCAGTTCCAGGGAGCTCATTTATAAAATATGACATTTTTAACTTCTCAACAAACGGGCCATAATTAGGGGGACTCACTTTGTTAGTTTTGCGTATTTTTTATTTGTAGTTTCTCAGCTGGATGTCGATCTTTTTAAATCCCCTCTGAATGCCCTCTGAATGTCGTCTGTTTTGGATCTTTTATGGTGTAGTTCTGTATTTTCCGGTTCTTTAGCGGCTGATCTCTCAGGGCCTGAGGCTGGAAGCGCAGGTGATAGCAGAAGGGAAGGAACTGGAGGCTATGTCCTCCACCCTGCGAGGCAACACATCTGTACAGGGCCTGAGCAGCTCTCTGATGGAACAACAGGTTCAGGAAGCCGTGCAGCGAGTCCAGGCAAGCGCACAATCATCTGAAGTAGCTGGTTACTCTGAAAGTGGCTTTGCTGCTTGTGTGACTTTATATGTTTCTCTGTTCCTCCAGGAGGCTGTGACAATGCTCAGCGTGTTGAGATACAGCCCAGTTGAAGGTTCCCAACCAGAGGGAGAGACCCACACCTATAGTCAGGGCGCTACCCTGATCCAGCCCCTTTCCAAAAACAGAACCACCCAGTCTTACACAAAGACCTACACTACAACACAGGCTCAGAGTTCAGCCCAGAGTTACACAGAGGTCTACACCACAACACAGGCTCAGACCTCAGCCCAGAGTTACACAGGGGCTTACACCACAGCACAGGCTCAGACCCCAGCCCAGACTGAAACTAAGGTTTATGCCACAGCACAGGCTCAGACCCCAGCCCAGAGTTACACAGAGGTCTGGACCACAACACAGACTCAGACCCCAGCCCAGACTGAAACTAAGGTTTATGCCACAGCACAGGCTCAGACCCCAGCCCAGAGTTACACAGAGGTCTGCACCACAACACAGACTCAGACCCCAGCCCAGACTGACACTAAGGTTTATGCCACAGCACAGGCTCAGACCCCAGCCCAGAGTTACACAGAGGTCTGCACCACAACACAAGCCTTGGCCAGGAGAAGATTTGACCAGGCTAGACAATGCCTACAGCATCACATCACAGAGGCCATCGTCATTTGTAGTGAAGGGCGGGTCATGGGAGACCAAGAGGCCCAAAAAGAGGTCAGATTTTAGCACTTATACATGCAGTATTTCTTGTGGTTTCTCTTTCCTGATTGTAAGAGCCTGTGGTTTTAAGGTCCTGAATAGTCCTCACCATATTGGCGATAGTCATTTTATCACAATCACAGGCTTTCGGTATTTTCATAATACACATTTATATGAGGTCAGGATATGGAAACCAAAGAGATTATCCCTCCTGTGGAGATGATTGGATCCAGTTGCAGTGTTCATGACCTCTGCTAATTAAGCACTGTTAAAAGTACCTGAGTATACAGATTTGTTGTTCATGCATTTGATATTCATCATGGATCAATGAGGGAATTTTGTGCTTCTCTTCAAAGAAGCTTCTGCGGACGTTGAACCCAGACCTCCTAGAGGAGTTCCTGAGAGCCACAGAGGCCATGAGAGCATTCTGTAGCCCTGCTCAGATGAGAGAGGCAGACCTCCTTAGCCAATCACTGAGGGCACAATGGGAGGTAGGCGGAGCTGGCTGCATGACAATAACAAATCTCACTAACTTTTATAACTGCATCAGCTCATAACTAACAGAATGATGGGATCTATTCAGGTTACAAAAGTATAATATCTTAAAGTACCATCTGTTATACCATCATGACTTCCAACCTTCTGTCTAATTCTTAACTGACTGTTGCGTTGCAGTAAAAGATGCACACCAATCTGTTCCTCGGGCTGTTTATTTCGTCACCCAGGCTTTGGTCTCAGACCTAGATGCCTTTTTGGCCCGCTTGCCATTAGAGACTGAACTCCATAACAGAGCTGCCGTGCCCTGTGGCGCGCTGTTAGACGCACAGAGACGTGGTGCAGAGTGTGAACCTGCTCGACAGGTATCGTAACCTCTCCCACTAACTCTGCCCCTTATTCCCACATCCCATAGTGGCATCTTATAGATTCCTACAGTATGTGAGAGTCTGCTGTGGGAATCCACATGTAATCTGTTCCATATTTGCTAAATGAGCGGTTTTTACCATTGCAAGGTCTGAACGCTATATTGAATGTGACATACTATGCGTTTAAGTCAATTCCATGCTGCGCTGTATCCATTTAGCTTACTTTATTACAGAACTGCAGAGCAAAGTAATTCTATTATGCATGACGAGACTGTGGAGGGGATTGATTGGGGCAGGCAGGAATTGTCTCCCTGTCCAGCTTTTTCTGTTTGCCTGTTCTGCTCTTTGCCTTTGCTTAGTTTTACTTGCTAATGTCTGCAAGCGTTTACTTTATATCTAGTCCTCTTGTTGGACACTCTTGCTGTCAGTCCTAAGGTTACACTCCTACAAGACTAATCTGCATTAAATTTGGTAGGACTGTCCTGGTTATCTGCAAAAGGTGGGTCTTTGTCTATGGAGGAGAATTACAGGTGATGGGGGGGGGGGGGTCAAAGCCCTGTTTTCGGGTGCCTCGGGGTATGGACACTGCTCTCTTGTTCAGTAAGGTGAAGCATGGCCCTTGTTCTGGGAGGATGTAGATCTCCACCAGCTAACGGAAGCTGTGTTTGGGCGTTCCAGGCATGTGTTGCAATGGAGCTCAGCCCGGATCTTAAGGCTCTGAGACAGCCCAGTCAGAAACTATCACCTGAAGTTGCAGTTAGTGCCGAGCTGGACAGAAAGGCAGCGGAAGGAAAAACTAAACCCAAGGACACATCAACACCTGACAGTACATTCACAGCAGAAGACGCAACAAGGCCCAATGACACAGAGGCAATGAGGAATTCAGTAAAACATGAGGATACAGCAGGCGCTCAACGTGAGAGAACACAGAGGCCTGAACATACAGTGACAGCCAAGGACACTTCAAGAAATGAGGGCAAACCAGCAGTTAAGGTCATAGCCAGACTGACAACGGAGGACCAAACAAAGCCGAAAGATGCATCAACAATTAAGGACATAAAAAGACACAAGGATACAGCGAGAACTAAGGATGAAACAAGACCTGAGGACACTAAAGGCACAACAGACCCTGAAGAGGCGTTGGAATCTAAGAGTACTCCAGGAGCCGAGGCAGCAAAGAGACATGAGGCCAAGCTGTATCGGGCCAGGGCTCAGCTGAAGGACTACAGGAGGAGGGTGGAGGTTGTACAGCACCAATCTGATCATCCAAGCAGGCTTCTCTGTGACACTTGGTGAGTGAAAATAGCCATGAGAGGCATGTGGAGACGTATTCTGAATGAATGTGCTGTTATGTATGATTATTCTGTACTGTTGCAATTATGTGAGCTTGCACACAATTATAGGACCTCAAGCGGTACATTATTGGATGAGAGGACATGACTGGTGTGGGTCCACAGCTTGTGCTGAAGGTTGTAATGACCTGTTTGTTTTTACCCAGGTACCTCCAAGGCGGCAGTGAGCACACTCAGCAAACGGCACGTTCCATGCCGGCTGGTACACTGCAGGGCCCTCTCAGCTCTCAGGTATACAAGCAGAGTATGACCTCACTACATTTAGGGGGGGGTAACATGTGGCTGTTTTAGTTTTATTTTTATAAGTGACAGGTGATGGGAAAGAGATCAGTGTCCTCATGAGCCATGGGGCTCAGTGTACTCGCGGGACGTTGGGCTCAGTGTCCTCATGGGGCGTGGGGCTTAGTGTTCTCACAGGGCATGGGGCCCAGTGTCCTCATGGGGCATGGGGCTTAGTGTCCTCACGGGGCTTTCGGCCCAGGGTCCTCAAGGAGCGTGGGGCTCGGTGTCCTTACTGGACATGGGGCTTAATGTCCTCACGGGGCTTTCGGCCCAGTGTCTTCATGGGGCATGGGGCTCAGTGTCCTCACAGGGCTTTGGGCCCAGGGTCCTCAAGGAGCGTGGGGCTCAGTGTCCTTACTGGACATGGGGCTTAATGTCCTCATGGGTCATGGGTCTCAGTGTCCTCACGGGACATGGGGCTCAGTGTACTCACGGGGCATGGGACTTAGTGTCCTCATGGGGCATGGGACTCAGTATCCTCATGGGGCTCAGTGTCCTCACAGGGCATGGGACTTCGTGTCTTCATGGGGCGTGGGACTCAGTGTCCTCACAGGGCATGGGACTCAGTGTCTTCATGGGGCGTGGGACTCAGTGTCCTCACGGGGCATGGGACTCAGTGTCTTCATGGGGCGTGGGACTCAGTGTCCTCACGCACTTCACACTTCCCAGCTTCCCTCTAAATCCATTCAGCTGACCCTGCTTAAAGCCTCATGAAGTCATCGGCCTAATTGGGCTTCGCGTTCATGCCTCCCAAGCTGTCTGGCCTCGGGCTGTTTAAGTTTCTATGGAGACGCAACTGATCAGCTCAATACTGTTGTTTTTTATGTAACCAAAAAACACATTCAAAACAGACATTTGACAATCAGTGCTAGAGAAAATCTTTTGTTTATGCATATGTAATACAACAACCCAGCAGTTCCCAGATGTTGCAAATAGAGTTCCAGATCTAGAAGCATTTGAAAATATTAATTATCTATTATAATAAGGTTATAATAAGGTTCAAACACCAGTTTGGACATATATGAATTTTTTTCTTTTGAGCTGAAGAGACCACAACCTGCTGCAATGAGCAGTAACTACCAATAATTGTTAACAGTTACAGTACAGTGTGCTGAACTTGCATGGAGCTGTAGTCCCTTTGAAATGAGGACATGTTTTACTTGCTTTCCAGGTCTGTCTAGTAATTGTCAGGACAGACAGTGTGGAACGGCAGCAGGTGGCAGAGCGCACTGTCATTGAGGCAGTCCCACAGGGCTCTGAGAACACCACAGAGCCAATGATCCCACACGTTGTCCGTACCGTCACAGAGGAGGTTGTCCCACAGGATGTCCAGTTAACTAAACAAACTAAACAGGAAATTGGCCTTCAGTCCACTATACAGGAAGCGGCAGTCTCAGATAAAGCTCAACTGGGGGAATGGGAAGCTATCCCAGCAGAAATGTCCTCCTCCAGACAGAGTGCTGTCCCACAGGAAGTTCAGTCCTCCGCACAGGAAGTTATGGAGCGGTAAGGGTCGTATCACTTAATTTCGCCAGTCTAACCTGCCACGGTATTCCAATTGGCTGCTTTAGCACTCACGATTTTAAGACATTGATCATTTTAGTACCTCTTCCCTTTTTAGTAACAATTGAGAGACATATGTTGAGTTTTTATAAGCTTGGCTTGTCATAAGCTATGTGCATGGTATAGTTTTCATCTGCTAAGTACTACTGCATAAGTCATTGATTATTAGATGAGAGCACAAATGTAAGCTCATATTATGTGATATAGACAAGAAAAGATGTAATAACAATGAGGGTAATGAGAATAATTTTTATCTCATGAACAGGAATGGGAAAGATAATGAGGATGTGTATTCTGATGTTTCCGATTAGGTACGAAACCTCCTGGAGCTCCTTCCAGGCCCAGCTGGATGTCAATGACCAGAGGCTCCAGGGTCTGTTCCCCAGCAGCCCTGCAACCAGCGGGGGCCTGCAGGTTCTCCTTCTGGAGCTGCAGGTGCATCATCAGCCTGTTCTGCTTTGCTTACACTTTTCTTTACTGTATTGATCTGATGATTCGCCATAATTTCATTATGTAGACTAATCTTTGTACATTGTCCACATACAACGCAAATCTGTACACTTTCTCCACCAAGGCAAAACAAGATTTATGAAATAGAACATCATTCAATCTCCGATTTGAAGTCTGATTTCTTAGCCACAAAACTATTTCATTTTCAAAATATATATTTATTAACTTCCAACAAACTGCTTCAGAGTATAGCTATGTAATCATACAGTGCCCTATTTTAATTGTGCAATACATTAAAATGAAAGCCCGTAACATAATGTTCCTCTGTGTGTGTCACCTCAGATGTTCTAAACACTTTCACTGCAGGTTCTGAAACAGGACACAGAGGCCCTTTGGTTTGAGTATGAACTCCAGTCCTCCCAGTGCTCCCAGCTTAACACTGTGACGAGGAGCATGGAGGAGGATCGGACTGAGCTGATTCAGTGGTGGAGAGGACAGCAGATCAAAATTCAGAGGAGGTATGATAGCCAGTATATGCCAGTGATGGGGGATTATCATGTACTACCATGTATGAACCAGTAGGGGGAGACCTATCATCATACTCGCTTATGAACATGTTGGCCTTGCTTTGGCCTGCTATAGTCAGACTCAGAAAGCTAACAGCCTTTTGGCATCTTTCTATTCTCGTTCAGGCTGGAGTCAGTGAGCACGGCTGCCAGGCTGATCGAACCCATGGAAAAGCAGATGGCTCTCATCTCTGAGCGCCTGGACGTCATCGTGAGGGAACCCTGGGAAATTTCGTCTGTCACCTGGAGGGATGACCTGCAGAAAGAGATTAAGGTATCATCAGGAATTCTCTGCAATGCACGCCACTGTTATTATCATTACTGGTGAAATATGTCCCATACCAGCCAGGTAATTACCCTTTTTCTATTGCTGGCCTGCTAGGGATGCACCCAGCATTTAATAATACCCTAATTTCTAATGCCACATCTCTAGCCGTCAGAATTCTGTTGGTAGCTGATAAATCTCTTGCTTCAAAATGTGCACAACTGCCAAGTATCTTTATCAAGACTTTTTTGAAACCCTGCAAAGGAACTAGAGGAAAAGATTCGGCACCAGATGGACCCCCTGTTGAATCTGGACAATGAGGAGGGCCCAGTTCTGAGCCAGCTGGACCTGATTGAGCGGCAAGCCCTAAGCCACTTGTCTGAGGAGTACAGGCAGAGATTGGATTGGCAGGGGGGGGAGCTGAGCGAGCTGGGTTCAGCCGGACAGGTCCTGCACCGCTTTCTCCAGTCCTTGCAGAGCGCAGAGTGCCAGATCCTGGAGGCACTGGGCGCGGGCTCCCCCCGTGAATGTCGCTCTCGGCTGGCAGGCGTCCGCCAAAGCGTGCGTGGTGTTGGAGATGAGGCGTCGGAGGTGGAGCGTGCCCTGGAGGGGGCTCGGGTGGCGCTGGCCCAGAACGGCGTGCCGCTGTCCTGCCAGGAGCTGGTGGCGGCCGTCATGCAGAAGCTGGAAGAGGCCGACGCTCGCTCTGCCCAGGAGCTGTGCAGCCTCCAGTGGGACCGGGAGAGCCGTGCTCTGCAGCCCAGGCAAACCGCCCTACAGGGGGCGCTGTTGGAAATCCTGGCGGCAGCGGAGATGGTGCCGTTGAAAGAGCTCACCCTGCCTGCTGTGCAGCAGAGGTATGTGAGTCAGCAGATGTTACAGACGTTCAGGTCTGATGTGCTATTAAAGCCACAATTTGAGTGGCGGGCCTTGTCCCTCTCTGGCATCACGGTTTATTTGACATTAGATACTAGCCATGATGCTTCTTTGCGTCCCCTAAATGTTCCTATATTGCATCTCTGTTCCTTGAATAGTATGATCGAGTTCTTGCTTAGCCGCACTTATGCCTAGGTGACTCCTCGAGAGCACGTGTTTGAAATGCGCTATTTGCCTCACTTGTATGTAACTTAGGACAAAAGTGTCTGATAAATATTTAAATAAAAATATGTATGTAAATGAAATCCATTCGTCCCGCTCTACCTCACTCTGCCCCCTGTTGGCAGGATGCATGCATTGACCAGCCTGGAGACCCAGCTGTCTAAGCACCGCCTAGAAATCCATAGCCTGCAGGTCATGTTTGCACAGCTGAGCCCCGAAGAGAGGGGCAGCGCAATCGAGGAGCTGGAGAACCAGTGGAGAGAGGCGCACCAAGTGGTGGCTGACCAGTGAGTGGGACGGGAAGACTAACTGGGCTAACTGGGGGCACTGGCGGCATTGTGGGTGTGTAGTGGGTGGTATGGTAATCTGGAAACTGGACATGGGGACTAAAGGTTTAAGAAGGTATTTCAGGGAGTCAAATAAGTGCTGTAGAACATTTGATCCTTGATATTGTTTCAGGAAATGTATTTAATATTTAGTATTTAATAAAGTGGAAGAGAGGCTCGAAAGTAGCTTCAGAATCTGTGCTGTCCTGCATCTCACTGTGCTGTCCTGCATCTCATTGTGCTGTCCTGCATCTAACTATGCTGTCCTACATAAGAACATAAGAACATAAGAAATATACAAACGAGAGGAGGCCATTCGGCCCATCAAGCTCGCTTGGGGAG
>JAODKM010000038.1:1235639-1253838 GCA_026780845.1 Petrocephalus sullivani
GACACTGCAGTCACAGGAATACAGAGCTCAAAGACAGAGGACACTGACACTGCAGTTACAGGAAAACAGAGCTCAAAGACAGAGGACACCGACACTGGAGTCATAGGAATACAGAGCTTAAAGACAGGGGACACCGGCACTGCAGTCACAGAAATACAGAGCTCAAAGACAGAGGACACCGACACTGCAGTCACAGGAATACAGAGCTCAAAGACAGAGGACACCGACACTGCAGTCACAGGAATACAGAGCTTAAAGACAGAGGACACCGGCACTGCAGTCAAAGAAATAAAGACAGAGGACATTGACCGTGCATTCACAGGACTACAGAGCTTAAAGACAGAGGACATCAGTGCTGCAGTCACAGGAACAGTAAGCTCAGAGATACATGACAATGAGATTGCAGTTACAGGCACAGGCACATACATATCAGACCGGCAGGACTCTGACACGCCAAAGCCTGATTTCACAGCTTATGAGGAAGAGGCTGCATGGGAGCCCAGAGTAAGAGTGCATGGTGAGAGTGCTGTGACACCCAATGAGGTGATTTCAGTCAGCCATAGTGTTCACTGGCAGACTACAGTCCAAGGCCTTGAGCATGTGGACAGCCTCAATACAGTCACCTTACTCACAGATGATCCAGGTGTTAGCATAACTTCCCAACCATGGAATTCCCACACAGAGCAAATGAACTCTGATTTCTTGCCGACACAACCTCTTGGAAGGTGGACTTCCACTCACAGCATGACACAGCACACCATCTCTGAGTCTGCTGACTCTGCCTGCACCAGCCCTGGGCCCGAGCTAGCCCAGTTCAGGCTAAGGGACCTACGGCATAGAGTTGCCCATTTAGGCCGACTGCAGCCGCCTGATCCTGATGCTCAGGAGGATACAGGAAGCGGCAGTTCCAGTCGTCTCACTGCCACAGAGAGCCAAGCGGGTATTAACCATGGGAGCAGCTGTGTGCCGCAGGTAACCCAGCCTGTCAAACCCATTCCAAACAGATAAACCAGTCCAAACATTTCTGAATAGAAAGCTTTATGGGATAACCCACGCAGGGCTTGAATGATCATTTCAAACTTTTCAATGACGACGTTAATGCAGAGGCAGAAGGGCTCCTGTGCTTGGCGTGTCTCAGGTGCTGCATCCAAAATTGCACATTTCCTTAGCGAATAGTGTGGCAAAATAGTGCATGAAATATACTAGCCAGTCCAAAACAGTAGTGCATAGTGCAGTTGAGTGCACAGAAAGTTCTCGGATGGCACACTGTATCTGGTCAAAATCTGAAGTGTGCAAACACTGGGCACTAATCAAAACCCTAACTCTAGACTTGAATTGTAAGGAAGTCACAGGTAAACATATGAAAATGGTAGGCGATGGTAATGGTGCTCTTATGTAGGAGTATTATTCTTAATATTTAAACTCAGGATTATAACAAATATGATAAATGTATTAAATTATGCTGTATTTTTCTATTATAGATTTTTAAAAAGCAGGACACAAAGTTGCTGATGTGAAGAGCTGTAACAATATAACATTAGATTGTAATACATATTATAACTCTAGCAGGTAGTACTAACTCATAACAACATAACCACTTGAATGCAGGACAGGACAGGTCAAATTCCAGAAGTGTAAAGGTGGCACAATGCGTCCGGAAAACGTTCAAAGTTTGTAACTCGCACAGTAAGGAATTGTAAATGATCGCTGATGTAGTGCATATTGTCTCCTCATTTAAGAACCTAGTGTGTGGTTTTGGATGCAGCCCAGGAGGTGTTTCCCTGACGAGGCGTGTCACTGTCATGGCAACAGGGCCTAAGGGGCTCTGACATTTGGATGCCGCCTTGACTGGCCTCAGTCTCTTAGGTCACTTCCTGCAGCGTGGAAGTACAGCAGCTCGGGTTATGCATGGGTCAGCAGCTGAAGTAGCGAGCCTGAAGTACAGCTGCTTAGCTGGAAAGCTGGGCTCCCTCACAATGTTTTGTTAAGTTTACATAAAATGAAGATAGGGTTAAAATGAGGACACCTTTGGGATGAACTAGACTGCAGATTGCGAGCCAGGCCTTTAGCAATTCTCTGTGCAATATCCATACAATGAACACGTATTTATGTACTTTTAATTCAGTAGTACTTATACTGTATGCTGTACTTCTATAGTCACTGTGTAAATGATTTAATCTTTGTTCTTCGTTGTGTCTGAAGGGGTACCTGCAATTTCTGGGAGTCTCAGAGTTTGCAGGGATGCAGATTTGCACATTTCACATGACTTCTGTGGTTTTTGTCCTCGGTCGCTTGCACTGTTTTGCATTCAGCATGGACAGGTAGACAGAAGCGTGTGACAATGCAAATTACATCGAACCGTTTCAGCGGCTTCTGCAGATTAATGACACAGAATGTCTCTTGTCGCTTTCTACCGTTCTCTTATTTTCTTGAGTAAAAACCACAGATGGAACTAAGTCCTCTGCCGAGTCATGGTGACATCAGTCGCTTGCCTGCAGCACGGTAGCAGGTTGAACCTGCATAATGAAGGCTGGTTAGATTTCCTAACCCTAACCTTCTATTTTCCATTTAAGGTTTAATCACACAGCAATCTGATTCTCCGTTCACGGTTTTTACGTGATTTTGTACTACCCATGTTATGGTCTGCATGCATGGTACACATGATCAGATATTTTTCTGTACCCTCACGGAGGTCCTAATATCTTGAAATGTAACCATAAAGTTAATGGCAGAAATGCACAGGGAAATGAGGTGAGTGAAGGTTCATCGCCCTCCCGACCTTAGCCGATAGCTTTATTTTGAATAGTTTGACCAACAATGAGAACGATAAGAACTACCAGAAAGCTTGGGTAAAGTTCTGCCCCAGGGCTGGATTATGGAGAAAATCTCTTTGGAGGAAATTTGGGCTAGCAGGTAGTAGAGTCAATGATCCAAGGAAAAACTACACAATACAAGTTTTAGTGTTGAGATGATGTTAGAAAATGTTTAGCTGTGTTTCTTGATTGCATTTTTAAATACCTTTGGTACTAAATAAATAGCAGTGATGTTAGAAGGCTTTATAGTGCATTAAGGATTATTTTCCCCTATTAGAGTACAGTAGCAGTGTCCTGCCTGTACTCTCCCTCCTACTGTATGTACCTGCTGTTAGCATAGCTCTGACTGTTCTCTGAAATGGATCGCTAGCCGTTAGCGCATTGGTGAGTCGAGCAGTACACATGCTGGAAGCATGACAGCTGTGAGTATGATTCACACTTTTGTTTTGGCTCCCGCTACACCACCCTTAAACCGGTTTAAGGCAGGGAGACACACCCCCATCAAAGGCCCCGCCTACCAAATTCCATCCTAACTGCCAAAGAACTGCAGTCCACTGCTCATGTGGGGCTGCTGTGTGCTGCAGGCTGAGGACCGAGGGGCAGCAGCGAATGACAGTGCTTCTGTTTTTGGGCAGCCATGGGCGCGACGTGGAGGTGACCCGGCAACGAGGCCGGCGGAGGCGGAGTCGGGGGCAGAGCCAGCCAGTCAGCCCACCATGACGGAGCTGCTGATGGACAGCCTGCAGCTGGAGAGGCTGGAACCCGGCAGCAGCATCAAAACGGTGAGAAAATCCATGCCTGAACACCTCTGCCGCAAACTCCGCACCTCTGGTCTTACTGGTCTTCGGTTTGCACGACTGTGCCTCTTTGATAAATACATTTCGACGCGTATTATTCATCCAGCTTACAGTAGCGGATGTTGGCTGACTATTATGTAATTTTTCCTAAAAATGTATTTTCGTAGAGCGGTAGAAATCAATGACTGGATAGTCATATCCTTCTTTGATATGATCGGATGGTGGGGAAGCAGGAAGTGGCACAGGAAATAGGCGTAAGCCAGTGATTTCCAGTGGACATGGGGCACATGGGACAGTATGCACATGTGGTGTAGCCACTAGCTGCCCATGGATTACTGGAGCCCATGTGAGTTCTGCTCCTGAGAGATGTGACGAGCTGTATTGAATTGCAGAGGGGTCAGCTGTGGAACGTCTTAGCTTGCATGGATACATCACTGAGGAACCAGGAGAACTCCCTGGGCCGTGTGGCATTCAGGATATTATGCTGTCAGAACCAACCTGTCTGTATCAGCACTGCAGCTATGGTCCAACAAGTGGATGAGGCAAAGGTAGGAGAGCGCCCCCTACAGCAGTTTCTCAAGCCTGTCCTCGGCGCCCCCAGACAGTCCACACTGTTGCTCCCTCCATGCTCTTAGCACACCTTAACCAAGGAATACCTGGTACAGGTGTGTTGGGGGCAGGGTGGGAATGAAAATGTGGACTGTTTGGGGTTCCCTAGGACCGGTAGGGAAACTGCTCGAGAGCCTGTTTCTTTTCAAAATTCATATCGTGCACCCTGATATTTTTTCTGTCAGGTATAAATATTGCGTCAGTACTTGTTTATAACTTTCTTTGTTTCTTCATTCTAAGTGTGTTTTAATGATATACTAGTGCCAGAAGCATTTTGCATTTGGCTGCAGGCCCAGCCTGATGAGTCTTCGCTCCGTGTTGTAGGCCTGCCAGCAGTGTGTGTGCGAGCAGCTCGTCGCCCTGGACGGTGCAGGCCTCGCCCTCGAGACGGTGCATTTCACAGAAAGGCAGTGGAAAGCCATCCTGCAAGACGCCTGCGCTGCCGTGCAGACGAAGGAGGCCCAGATGCGGCTTGTAAGCCAGTATGAACAGACGAGGCAGACTGCTGAGGCAGCACTGGCCAAGCTGAAGGAGGAGCTGGGGGCCATGTGCAGGTGAGCTGGCCAAATCAATACACCTCTTCTCACTACGGGAGAAGTCTCCTGCAGTATAACCCAGCAACAGCATGGATGGATGGATGGATGAATGAAGAGGTGTATTCATTAATTAGATTTATTCACTTAATCGATCCCAAGGAGAAATTTATTGCGAACAGCATTAAAAAACATTAAGTGCAGACTTACGACAAACTGTGAAGAAAATGCATGCAGGGGGTACAAGGCTGTGAAAAATCTATAGATAAATAAATGTAAATTAACGAAGGGTATGTGATCTACCTAATATTGCACTTTTTTGAGAAGAATAGTAAAGGCTGCTCTTTCCTTCATGTATTTTCATTGTTGCCGTTCATCATTCTTCTGTTTCTCTGGGAGCAGTGAGACTACGGAAAGCATCGCACTGCAGGCAGAACAGCTCAGAGCCTTTCTGCAGAACCTGGGGCAAGAGAGCAGCGCTATAGCTGCGGCGTTGCAGGGGTTTTCTGATGTGTCCCCCATCCTTGGTGAGGCTGATCGCACAGGAACCCTCATTCAGTTGGAGGACCTGCAGGGACAATGGTGGACACTACAGAGGGTGGCTGAAAGGGCCTTGTACCGTGCTACAGCCCATGCCCAGGAGTCTGCCACTCTGCTGCAGGAAGCTCAGGACCTTCACAGGCAGCTGAAAGCTCTGCAAACATCTGAGCTCTTCCAAACCCTGAGCGGAAGCTATGCTTCAGCACAACTAGTGTTATTTTGGGCCACTTTAACAGCCACTGACCATCAGTATCACAACCTAAATCAGCTCTTTGAGGATCTTCACCAGAGCTTAGCTGGAGAGAGGGAGAGGAGGGATATTAGACTAGCCCTCCAGAGCTTGAAGGAGGAACTGGATCTTGTTAACACACAACTGTCAGAGATATCCATCAGTGCTATCCCTGATGCTTCGAGCAAGATTATGAAGGCGATGCAGGACCACCTCATGTGGGCAAAACAAATGGAGATCAAAATCACAGAGAAAAAGTGGAAGTTGGATCTTTTCCCAGATCGAGTTCACTGCCAGATTTTGGAGCTGAAGAAGCTAAAGTGTGAGATCCAAAGTAAAGAGATCCAGCTAGAATCTCTGTTGGAGGAAGTGAAGGAGATAACACCTGTCCTAGATAAGTGGGAACTTCCCTCATTGCTTTCCTTAGTGGAAACCCTAAAAGACCTGAGGAAGTCAACAGCAGATAATTGTGCTCGAGCTTTACTGGACGTGAAGCTGAGTCTGCAGATGAAAGAGAAGTTATTTGAGCAGATTGCCAGCATAGATGGCTGGGTTGCAAGGCATGTGGAGAAAGAAGTGAGTAGTTGGGGCAGCCAGCCAGACAGCGAACCTGGCATAGCATGCAGACTCCGGCACCGACTGGCAGAACTGAAAGAGGCCGAGAAGCATTCAGCCGGCGTCCTGACTCTGCTTAATAAGGCTAGTGAAATGGCACCACAGCTCAGCCTGGCTGATAGATGCAAGTTTCATGACCTACTCTTTGGCCTCCAGGGTGCCATTCATGGAATCATCATCTCGGAGAGAAAAAGTTGTCGGGAGCTGGAAGATCTGCGGCAAGCAAGGGTTTCTTCACTGGAGACGTTGGCATCCACTGAGGAGGGACTAAGGCAGATGGACTTAGACCTAACTAAGCACAAATTTCCTGTAACTAAAGATTCTCTTACTACTTTGGAGCATCGCAAACACTTGCTGCTGAAGCACAGATGGCAAGTGGACCAGCTACATCACGTCAGGGGGGATAAGAAGAGGGAGCTGCAGGCCGTGACTGTTGATTTACAGAAGAAAATGGACAACCTTGGTCTTCAGGCTGAGGTGCATGGCAAGTATTTGAGCTCCAAGAAACAGATGGAAGACTGGAGACAGAACCTGGAGAAACAGGCATTCCAACTGAAGGATGAAAAAGTCAACAAGGTGGAAAGGTTTAGAAGCTGCCATATTCTATCAGTGCAGTTTCCCCTCACTAAGAACATCTTTCAGGAGGTGACTAGTCAATTGAACAACATCTCTCAAGACCTATACCCATCCCAGCTGAACTTCGAGAGGCAGAAGATCCGGCATACGAGGGAGAGCCTAGACTCATGGGAAATGACCATCCACAATGACATGAAGATTCTGGAGAGTGCCCTGCTTGAAGGAAAATGCTATCTTGCTGAGCTCCATGCAATGCTGGACTTCCTCAGAGGTGCCCAACATAAGCTAGATCATGCCTTGCCAGTGAACCCAGATGAGCAAGCCATTGACCGGGAGCTTCTGTGGTGTTTGAGCATTGAGAGGCGGGCAGAGTCTGGAAAGCGAGTGCTGGAGGCTCTGAAGCACAGGAGAGAAACTGGGCAGAAGGAGCTGGAGAGCAAGCATATGGCGCTAACAGACTTAGTCAAGACGGTCCTGAAAGAATCTCACTTGCGAACAGTAAGTGATGTCTTGCTCCTCCAAAGATGATGTCTTGATGGTATACCCTGAAATACATAGATGGCTGAGATATGTGTCGCTTGTTTAGGAGAACCTTCACCAGGCTAAGGAGGCCTTGAGGGATTACCATATGGCCGCACATGAGGCTGCTGGGTTTCTGCAGGATGCTGAATCCAAGCTCCTGCCTGTTCTGAGAGAGGCCTCAGACTGCGCGGAGGAGCTGCAGTTCCTTACTGCAGCCTTGACCTCCCTGGCTCAGGGCTTCGGCCCTCACCTCACCCGGCTGCAGGCACTTGTACCTCTTCGGACGTGCCTGTCCGTCTCTGCGGTGGAGCAGCTCCATGGGTGGGTTCTGAGCCAGCTGCTGGTCATGCTGGCCACACTCCAGGCACAGGCTCAGCTTCGATGCGAAGGCCTGCAGAGGTAACCCCCTCTTCTCTGCTCCTCCAATAACACCTGCATGTCACCCAGTTCATACAGTATTTGCATAAAAGTTCATATGTGGTCACCTTCAACATTTGCTATCTGTGAAACACACCTCCTAAAATGTGACTGTTCTTTGTTTTATAATAAGTAGTGAAAATTGAAGATGTCTATGCCCACGCAGAGGTGGATAGTTCAGGTCCAGAAAGTAAAGATCTAGACCAAGATTTCCTTTCAACTAAACTCTTTATACTATTGATTGAAACAAAATGGTCTGGATTTTTACTTTCGCGACCTGAACTATCTGCTTCTGTGTCCAGGTAATTATTGTAACTATTCAAACAGGAAATCTTCAGGAAAGTAGACATTAAGGGCTCTCAATTCTATTCTGACAGATAACTGTCTGTTGTAGTTGTGATAGTAGGACGTCTTTAAGACATCCTCCTAGTAACTCATAAACAGGTAGTTTACCTAAGTGATTTGAACTAGATCCATGTTTTGGTGTTTCACCATTTATAGTTGTGCAAAGACGCAGAACTTCTACAGAAAGTCACTCGAGGATGTTTGCCACCATGTTCAGCTCCTTGAGAAGAGTCTTTCAGAATGTGTATCTCATAAAGTCACATCTCTCCAGGAATGTTTAGACCTACAGGAAAAACTAAAGGTAAGCATTGGGTCTGAAGGACCTGACCCATCTCCATGTCTCAGGATTGAATAGCCTGAGTATTTTACACTTGTATATTGAAATGACTTTAATACTTAAATTAGCCGGTGTACTGGCACTTTGCTTGCTTATTTAGTGAACTTTGGTACATTAGGCTTCTGTCAGTGACATTCTGCCAAGATCTGCGACAGATGTTGGGAGAGAGAAGAATGGCATGTTGAGATTTGTTCAGACTAGTGTCTTCCAACTGTGGACCTGGCTTTTAGCCATGAATGCACATTGTTTATATGCCATTTATATAGTTAATGTAAAGGCCTTCACACCCCTGTTAGCAGGTTTTTGTTTTGTAAAAAAATTAATCCAAGATAAATCACATCTGACCTTTTCCATCCAGCAACGTTCAAGTGAAAAACAAATGGTATCTTGATTGGAAAATAGAAAATAAAAATGACTTACCTGGCATTTGTGTCCACACCCCATAGCTTTAGTTCTGATCGGAAGCACCCTTTGTTTGTAACTCTTCACTCACCACAGAATCACACAGCTGGATACTGGCAATTTTATTCCACGATACCTTGCAAAAAAAGTTCACGATTCATCATATTACACTGTGATCTCTGGTTAATGGCCCTCTTCAAGCCATCCCACAGATTCTCAATAGGATTTAGGTTTGGGCTCTAACAGGGCCATGCCAAAATGCAAATATTCTTCTTTTGAAGCCATTCCCTTGTTGACTTGGATGTGTGCTTTGGTTCTTTGCTGTTTTTGAAATTCGTCTTCATCTTCGGCTTTCTAATCGATAACTGCAGGCTGTCTGCCAGTATAGATTCTTAACCATTTTTGTGCATAATTCTTCAAACGCTTAGAAGGATTAAGTGGACGTTTTATATTTTAAATAATCTATCCTATTACTTTTAAGGACAGAGAAATATGGCTTCTCGTGACATCAGATTTCTCAAAGAATCTGGAAATGTCAGGTATCTCATGTGATGGCCTAAAGTCATTTAAAAGTACAGTCAAATAAAATGTGTAATTAAGTGTAATTTAAGCCCAAGCACGTGTCAAAATCTTAAGATACGTTTATATGCTATTTGTAGAAGTACAAATACAGGCACATATGCTTTTCAGATATGCCTTCCTGTTCTCCATGAAACATATAGTGAGACTCTAGCCTGGGTTCAGATTGCAGGTCAGCCACTCAACAGCACTATGCTGAGCTCTGAGATGATCGGTGATGTTTCCTCACGTGCAGGCCTTGGAGCGGGAGGCTGAGTCTCACATGGGCCGGCTGGAGGAGTTGTGGACGCATCGTCCCTGTCCGGGCTGTGGCTTGAGAGACGAGGCAGAGTCGGTCACCCTCTGGAGGCGTCTGGCTGTGCTCGGCCGCTCTGCCCATGACCTCGGAGGCTGCTTCGAGCGAAGAGCGACAGAGTGGAAGGACGTGGCTCTCAGTGTGAGTCGCGTGACCGGGTGGCAGCAGGACGGTGGGGCGAGCTCAAAGTCAGAAAATACGTTTGATAGTAAATGTAACTGACTTAAGCAGCCAGACGGTAAACATGCGCAAAGCTGTTGTTCTAAATGCCAAAAACAACAAGCGTAAATTCAAGTTCATCAGAGTGAAATATTGCCGCAAATTCCAGAGAAGGGAGGGAATGTCAAGCTGGTTTCCGATACAGAGGGAAAGAAATGGCATGTCTTGGTCTCACGTGACCTGAGTCCAGGTGTACATTTGTAAAGCTGGAATATTGTGGGCCATTGTGATCAGGCTTGAGGAACACCAGGTCAGATGACACACACTACTGCATAACATCAAACTGTGTTTAAACTGAGGCTGAGTCTTAATGACAGGCTGTTATTGGTTTTGTGGTGACAGATGGAAAGAGCCCGGAAGGTACTAGAACAGCTTCGGGACGAGATTCCGGCCAGCCCCAGAGCAGGCGTTCCTCAGGAGGAGCTTCAGGGCCTGCTGGGTGACACAGAGAAGTTCCTGGAGTGCCTTAACCACGAGCTATCCGTCCTGGGTTCAATAGAGATTCGGCTTTCTCGAACCCTTGGTGACCCTGCCAAAAAGGAACGGGCCACACCTGCAGAATTCTCTCAGGAGCTGCAGGCGATGAGGGAATGCTATAGAGAGTAAGGATATCACCGTCTTGATGTCTGATTAGTTAGGGTGCTGACATTGAAAAGGTTCATTTTCTCAGTTACTGCACAAACATGTCATGTTTAGTTTATTTGGTTGGGTGAGTTCTGCAACTTGCCAAAACTCCTGAAAAAAAAAAATAAAAAATTTGGAGCTTGACCAAATGGTACTTGGTACCTGTGTTTAGTTTGTGTTTAGAGAGTAAACTCTCTGATACGTGATAATGCAGAGCTTGTAGGCAAAGTGTTCAGGGACTTGGTTTCCCAGCTGCCTTTGCTGTTTCTGCTGTGAGCTGGCACTGATCTGGGTGCCCTACATTACACCACAAGCATCCAAACACACTCCCAGAGTCATTCACATACACACATTCACAACACACACACACACACACACACACACTTAGATTTACATAAAGCTACACTGCAGCTCTTCATTGGTATTTATGCAGTTTTATATTTTTGGTCACAAACTTACATTTTTTTCTCTCTGTCTGATGCACCTACGATTTGCTCTGAAAGTGGCGCTCGCCTATGTCAGAGCTGCCCCTGAGAGCTCTCGTGGCTTATCTGACGTGAATCAGTCACTGGTCGTGTTTGTAGGCTGACGGAGAGGAGCATGCTGGGAAGGCAGGCCGCATCCGCGGAGCTGCGAGACCGGGAGCGGCTCCGGGAGGAGATCTGCGGCGTGCGGGAGCGACTGCGGGTGGCCTCCTGCCGCCTGTCTGGCCTGGAGCATTTCGCGTGCCAGAGCCGTCTGCAGGTGGGTGACCCTGGGCAGAACGTCCCGCACTGACACCAAGACCGCAGCTCGCCACCATGCTCTTCCTCACCTGGGTCATTCTATCAGTCACCCACAATGCTACCTATTTAGATCACAATAAAATAGGTTAACTAGGTTACAGCGGCACAGCATATGACCTCAGCATATGATTCAGCATTCGGACACTGAGAGGCACAGTGTCTGTTACGCATTGGGTTTCCTGCACCCAGCACCCACACACATGCGCATCCTCACACAAGCAGGGGCGATATAATGCTAGATGATATATCATTATGATAATGATAATGATATAATACTAGAGTTACGAGTGAGGGCAGCAGCGCTTCACATTTTCTCATAAATTAAAGAGTGGTCTTTTTATTGTGGTTATTTCTGGAGAGATCACCAAAGATGAAGTATCAATCTTTGCCTGTCATTTCATTTTCACATGAACTACTCATTAAAGTGCCATAGCTTCCAGGTGACTGCCGGCCTTCTTGTTGGTGTGCATGGTCTGAATGAGCCTTCCGGGGACGGGGTGAATGGCCTGTAAAGGACTGTTATACATGTACCTGATAGATTCTGCATTTATACATTTAAATCCTTCAGGCCTTCCTCAAGGGCCCAACACTGACATCCTCACCCTCTTGCCACGTATGGTACAAGTGCTTTCCCCCAGTGTGCCCTCCTCTTCCTCCTGCCTCGTGTGGTCCCTGACATAGTGCTTTCCCTCAGTGTGCCCTTTTCTTCCTCCTCTCTCGTATGGTCCCTGACAGAGTGCTTTCCCTCAGTGTGCCCTTTTCTTCCTCCTCCCTCGTATGGTCCTTGACAGCGCGCTTTCCCTCAGTGAGCCCTCCTCTTCCTCCTGCCTCGTATGGTCCCTGACAGCGTACTTTCCCTCAGTGAGCCCCCCTCTTCCTCCTGCCTCGTATGGTCCCTGACAGCGCGCTTTCCCTCAGTGTGCCCTCCTCTTCCTTCTGCCTCGTGTGGTCCCTGACAGAGTGCTTTCCCTCAGTGATCCCTCCTCTTCCTCCTGCCTCGTGTGGTCCCTGACTGCGCACTTTCCCTCAGTGTGCCCTCCTCTTCCTCCTGCCTCGTATGGTCCCTGACAGCGTGCTTTCCCTCAGTGTGCCTTTCACTTCATCCTGCCTCGTACGGTCCCTGACAGCGCGTTTTCCCTCAGTGTGCCCTCCTCTTCCTCCTGCCTCTTATGGTCCCTGACTGCGCACTTTCCCTCAGTGAGCCCTCCTCTTCCTCCTGCCTCGTATGGTCCCTGACACCACGCTTTCCCTCAGTGTGGCCTCCTCTTCCTCCAGCCTCGTGTGGCTTTAAACAAAAGAGCATGGGTGTGTGTGATCGGACTTTTGACCTGACTAAATATGACGCAGGCTGTGTGTGTGAGTGTGTGTGTGGTGACGCTGTTTGGCAGCATGGTTTTCTAAGCTTGTCTGCCACCCTGGGTCTGTCTCCCCAACCAGGAGGTGCGGCTCGAGCTCAGTTCCCAGAGGGCCGTGCTGCATGGCATTATGGACGGCCTCAGGGTGAAGTATCCTAGCAGCTTCCCTTTGGTGCCCATGGACGTGCAGACCCCCCTGCAGGAGGTCACTCACCTATTGGAGGAGCTGGAGAAGAAGGTACATGCACAGGAGAACATGACTGATATGCAGCGCAACCTATGCACAGCCTTTGTACAACGTACATATAACCAATACATAATCTATAACCTTCATGCAGCATGCGCACAGAATATACTCAGCACTCGGCATACAAATAACATATGTAAAACCAATACTATGGCGCTATTGCGTGTTATTGATAATAGCTATGGAGCTATTTTCTGTAATTGCGTGCATATATCTTGAAATGTGTGCATAGAGCTGTAAATGTGTAGACAAAACTGTAAATGGATGCTTACGTATTTATGGCTGAAAAATATTTTGGTGCTGGAAATACTGTCAAGTGAGTTACAGCTCAGGTGGGGCTCTCAGTTTCTGTTGTTTTACGCATGACTTTTGCTACACTTCTGCCATGGATGATCTGCAAATGCGCATTGAGATCAGCAAGGTTCAGCAAGGTTCCTGTACACCTCATGCACACACAGATTGACACATGGACAATGCTCACCCCGCCTTACAGAAAAAACACATAAGCCGTAAAATAGCTAGTAATATGTACTAATGAACATGGATTAAATGAATGAACAGCTGAAGTGTAAATCTACTTACAGGTCAATGTTGCCTTTTTGTGTCAGTGCTTCTGTAAGCTCTGTGTTTTTCAGATATTTTTGGTGCAAGTCCAGATTTACTTCTCGAGAGCTGCCTGTACGTTAAAGTGGCTCGTGTCACACCGCCCCTTTGTGAGGTGTTGCACGACCCTGTGACAAAGGTCAAAGGTCACTGGAGGCTTTAGGGTAACTGGTGAGCTGTCTCATAGCTGGCGGAGACGGCGGAGAAAATCAGCCCCGTGCGGCGGCTGGGCGAGGGGGTAGCCCAGGTGACTGGCGGCTTGCAGTTGGTGCTGTCCCTGCTGGAGCAGAAGAGCTCCACGGTGGTGGAGGCAGAGTACCTTCAGAAGGTAGGTGTGATGCCCACCAGCTCTCTGTCCCCAGTGTCCCATTAAAATTAAGCATTTATAGTACCATGCTATTTAGGTGTTTTTATAATATAATGACACTTTTTGTCGGGATCTTGGCATATTATTTGGTTTATTTTTACGATACAATATTTTTTAATTGTACAAGAACTGCTACCTGTCTGATCATGTGAACAGCGTCTAACTGCTTATTCCGGCTTGGGGCTTAAAGCCTGCTTTGTAGGTATGTGTGTATATAACTAAGCGAACTGGGTCTCACTGAAATTGAGAATGCCATTGAGGACTCAGGTGTGCGCGTGCGTGCGCGTGTTCTGACAGCGTGTGTGGGACGAGCTGGACCGCTGGCACACTCAGCTGGCAGCTCTGGAGTCCGAGGTGGCGGACATAAGTCAGGACCAGCCAGAACAGGCCCACACTCTGATGGACCAGCTGATGGAGCCTCTCCAACTGTACCAGAAAGTGGCCAAGCAGGCGGAGCAGCGGACGGCCTTCCTGAGCAAGGTTGGTGGGGATTACGGCCCCTGAGCATGCCACTTTGGCCAGGCGATTTTGGCTTATTGCTTATTGTGAAAAATAAACTCTTGGGATTATAGGCAAATAAAAAAATGAATAATTTCTGTTATTTCTTCATTACTTTTGTAAAAGCATGTTGATAGGTGTGACCTGGTGCTACAAGGCTCCCCTCTTTCCTGTGGTCTGCAGATCCCGGCCTTCCTGCAGGAGTATGAGGAGATCATCACCAGTTCCACCTGCTGGTTGAGGGAGGCCCAAGGCTGGCTGAATACCCCCTGCACCTACGCCTCTGCCAAATACCTCAGCGACCATGTTAATGGCCTCCAGGTCTGTGCCCTGCTCTCCGCTAGGGGATATCGCCTGTATAATCCAAAGCTCCTCACGTTGAACATATGAAACATGGCTAGACATGTCTTCATTAAGGTGCCATGTGTGGTTATTGTGCCTGTGGGTTTTATAGGTGGACATTGGTCTTCATTTGGTGACAGAAGTGTGTTTCTCAGTGAGGCTCTGTGCATAATTGTACAGGCAATGGAAATCTTAAGGTAAAAACGGCCTAAATACCTCCACGTCCAAACCAACAGGTACTTCTGGAGGACTCGGAGCAGATGAAGGTGACTTTGCAGGCATTTACACCAGTTCTAAGAGAGATCTCCACTGTGTGCAACATGTCGACCCTGGAGCAGAGACTGAGCCAGGCTGATGAGCGTGTTTCCACCATGCAGCAAAGCATTATGGGTCCCCTGACCCAGCTCCAGAGCACCGCGGCAGTAAGTTCTTCCTCTGTGGTCTCAATGTGAAAGCTCAATGTGAAATTTCTGCTAAAACATTGACCAGCACCAGTGGTTTGTTGTTTTTTTATTGGATTGGATTGATGTTATTGCTTTTTAAAAATTGAACTTTAAAAAAAAAAACCCCTTAGTCATTTTGGGAATATGTTACATGGCATTTTGCCTGTAGGAGGTGGATGCCATTGAAACAGAAGTGAAGGTTATGGAGAAAAATGTAACCAAAATCAGGGCCATCCTGTCATCCCTGGACTCTGAATCGATGTCTCCAGAGGAGCACCTCCAGGACTGGCAGGTGAGTTGGGTTTTCTCAGTCCAAGTTGGTGTTTCCTCTCTGGCAGATGGCTTTCTGACAGTTGTTTACTTCTCAAGCCTTTGTCTGCATTCTTGCATATTTGTGTATTGCGTAATTACTCTAGTAATTCCTTGCAGGTGATTCTGGACAACATCCAGGCAATGAAGAGGACAATAACTGAGATCCAAAACTGTAAGCCTAGCCTGGGCCTACCCAAAGAAGCAGAGGAGGCCCTGGATGTCTTCCAGAGAGCTCAGGACCTTCTGCCACACATCCAAGACCTGGAGCAGGAGACCGTTGCACAGATTGTGACAATAAAGGTCTGAGAACTTGTCTTTCCTCTGCAAACGTAGACCATACTGTGATGATTGAGAAATGAGCCAACAGAGCCGATTAATTCTGGGCATGATAAAGATATAATCTATGGCCAGAGTAGAACAGGGGGAGGTGGCAGTCTGAGGTGCTTTGATTGGTCATTTTCTATTCCAATTCTTTGTCAATTAATTTGCCGAAAGCCTTTTTCTATATGAAAGGTGATTCATTGTCGACACAGCAGTGAAATGTGTCCTCATGGGACACAGCAGTGGGCACCTATTTCAGCACCCGGGGACAGTACCCTCCTCAGGGTACCTCAGTGGTATTTGTGGGTCAGGGACTCGAACCGGCAACCTTTTAACTGCACAGTCACTCCCCTAACCATTGTACCACCACTGCCCAAGTGCTGCTATGTCATTTAGTGTCAAAGTATAATGTGTGCTCCTTAGGTGGGGAAGCATTGCACATGGTGGCAACCTCAATATTCAGGCCTTAACTGTATTTGTGGGGACATCTGCTGGGTACACTGGTGACCATCTAAGCAATCAGGCTTGTCTCCCCTTGTCCCTTGCATGCGTAGCAGACGGTGTTGGAGACATCTCTATCTGATGAGGAAGAGGAGAGCAGCTATCACTCCTCCTCTTCTGACACGCTCGTAGGGAGTGTGTGTGAGGTAAAGGCAGCCTCGCTGGCTCTCCTCATCGCCATGGCGATGGCATCTCTCAGTCTGGCCACTCCTGACTCCCGTTCTGTGTCTTTCTCTTCCTGTTGGTTCTCTGCCTGGATTCCTGCTCATTCTGGCTGTCCACCCCTTTATCTTTCTTGGGCCCAGAAGACGATATTGTTCCCTTTCTCTGTACCTAAGCTATTCTCTTGTTCATCTCCTTTTCTTATCTTCCTTCTGCCTTGTTTAGTCTTTAAGTCGTTGCTGTATTTTCCCTTTTCTAGTGCGGGACACTTACTGCTGCTGGCCTTGGCTTGTATGTCACTTTCATTGAACGGGTATCAGTTATTAACACTGTTCCTTCCTCGCCTGCAGCGATTTGGCTTATTGAGTAATCAAAAGTGTCTAATATACATACAATACCTTCCGTGGTTCCTAAGTGGTTCTGTTGTTCTTGTTAGTTTATTACTGTACTTTGCACATCCAAGTAAAGGACAGACTGGCTGAATTCAATACTGTGGACATAAGACTGGGACCTTCACTTCCTAGTTATCATCACCTCCTAGTCTTTCCTGCCAGTTAATGTGACTGTAGTTAATGTGACTGCAGTTAATGTGACTGCAGTTAATGTGACTGCGGTTACTGTGACTGTAGTTAATGTGACTGCAGTTAATGTGACTGTAGTTAATGTGACAGGCCCTGAAAACGACGCGGGAGTGAATGTGACCAGTTTGTCGTTCTCTCCCCTGCTGGCCATTGGTTAGGATCCCGATGACGTAGCTGAGGAGCACAGCTCGCCAGCAGGGAGTGCCATGGGTGCGACAGGGGTAGGCGGGGCTCTGCACGGGGGGCTGACTGCGGGGGCGGCTCAAGGCGGAGTTGTGTTTGGAGAAGGCCTTAACTTAGCAGTCCTGGAAACGCCGGAAGCCCATCTAATTCCTGCCACCAAGGTAAAGGCATTTCTACATGAGGCTAAGCACTCGGGCGAACTGCTTACTATTATGTATTATGTATATTATATGTATATCTGTGTTAATATCAGATCCCTCCTCCCTCCCCTCTTCCTCTCTGTCCTCCTTATTACACTGTACCTGGGCCTTTGGGACAGAGTGCAATTGGCTGGCAGGAGGCGGACGTACGTCCAGAACCAATAAGAAAGCAGACCTGTGACCCAGATGACAAGGACATGCTCAGACACAGCACACCCAGTTCAGAGACGCTGAAGGATCACTTTCAGGCTGACGTCCTGGAAGAAGCTCTTGTTTCCCCGGTGTCGGGTTCAGTACGACAAGAAAAAGACTGTGATTCACAACTGAGTGTAACCATTCCTCAGAAGGATGTGTCTATGTCTCAAGGGACTCTATCACTGCTGCACAAGAGGGATTTATCTGTGCCTGAAAAGACTAAATCACCAACACAAGATACTGTGTTAGTTCCTCTTTGTGTTGTGTCAATATCTGAAGAGACTATATCAGTAACACAGGAGACTGTGTCTGTTCCCCAGAGGGATGTGTCAGCTTCTGCAGAGGTTATATCAATTACACAAGAGACTGTGTCAGTTCCCCCAAGAGATGCGGCAGCTTCTGCAGGGGCTGTATCAGTAACACAGGAGACTGTTTCTGTTTCCCAGAGGGATGTGTCAACTCCTGCAGAGGTTATATCAATTACACAAGAGACTGTGTCAGTTCCCCCAAGAGATGTGGCAGCTTCTGCAGGGGCTGTATCAGTAACACAGGAGACTGTGTCTGTTCCCCAGAGAGATGTGTCAACTCCTGCAGAGGTTATATCAATTACACAAGAGACTGTGTCAGTTCCCCCAAGAGATGTGGCAGCTTC
>JAODKM010000038.1:1268668-1288749 GCA_026780845.1 Petrocephalus sullivani
CTTTAGGTGAGTGTATGTGTCTCACAGGAGAGCGAGATGTGGTATGTTAAAAGTAGCCTGAACTTGCAAATGGCAAATACAGAATTTAATGTCATTTCATGAGAAAGTCCGAAAGCACCCTGTGGTGGACAGTGGTTCAGTCTTAGACAGCATTACTGGTGAAACTTCATTGCTGGTTATTGACAGTTTCTGAAGCATCACTTTCTCCATGCGTGACATTCTGTTATCTAAAACTCTTGGCCAGACCTTCATGGCTGTTGGCTGTTGTTCAGCAGGAAACCTCCCATGCTGCAGGAACTCAGCTGAAACATGTCAAGAAGTAAGAGAAAGAAAAACAAGATAAAGAGAGCAGTAAAGGAAAAGGAAAACGGACTCCCAAAGGCTTTTCACTAGCAGTTACAGCTAACAGCTCATCGATATAAAACAACTTTTCCTAACCAAAAAAATGTTGGGTGCCTGTGTTTGGCAATACAATGACACAGTATGATTAATCCAGTGGCCGTTATATAACAATCCAGTGGCCGTTATATAACACAAGCGAAGAGATTGGAGATGTCTCTCAGGAATCAGGCTGGGGCAAATGGTAGGGTGGCTCTCTGGATCTGGCTCCGTACTTTAGAAAGGCTTGAAAGATTCGTCTTCAATTGTGACGAAGACCTGGTGAAAATGACTTTTCAAGTTGCTAGACCTGGGCACTACACTGATGAGTAGCTGTATAAAATGAACATAGACAGAATGTCATACTAGCAGTGAGGTGAGGGGCCGCATTAGATTTTCAGGTGGAATATTTCCCCCCCCCACTTCTAGCGGTTGATGGAGAAGCTGCATCCTTCGGAGGCCGTGACGGAGCTAGGAGTCTGGATGGATGCCATGGACAATAGGCTGAAAGAAGACCACCAGGAGATTCGGCAGGCCGGCAGCGCCACGCGGCTTCAGCCACTAGTGAAGAGACACAAGGTATCAGCCGATCAGTCACGGGACATGGCACAGTACAGAGTGCGTATATTGAGGCTATATGAGAAAGCTGTGTGCCCACATGAGGCCATTAGCATAAGCACAGAAAGACGTGCAATCCCACGGACTTGGGGCTGAATTCGGGGCCACCGCCCTGGGGTCTGAGGATCCGGCACATGGGCATTTTGCTTTCCGCTGATGTCAGTCTCTCTGCCACAGGAGTATAAGATTGAGATGGCATGCCACCAGCTTACGGTCAACGCGCTGAACCAGTCAGTGTTACAGACCAGCGGCACTGACCTTCCAGTCTCAAGATATGAGCACATACTCTTTGCTGAGAAGCTTGGCGCCCTGAATTTGCGCTGGCTCCACCTGAAGGGGATGCTGTGCAGCCAGGTGAGCGCTGTCTCATTTACAGGGTCATTCATGAGGTCATGAAAGCAGATTTAAACAACCAAGTGTTTAGGCGGAGTCTAGCCTTGTTTTAGGAAAATAATTATCCTGAACCGTGCTGCTAGATATTTCAGCTATAAAAAGTACAAAGTAGAGCACATAAATGGGAATCATTTTTAAAAGAGATTTGTTACACAGGGTGTGTGTGTGTGTGTGTTACCTTTGCTGCAGAGCCAGGTAGCAAGGGCCAAATCCCTGTTTAGAATTAGCATAAAACAGGGACTGAATGAGAGTCAGTTTGTCGCTAATGTTCTGCGAACGACGTCCGGGGCTATAGAAAAAGGCGCACAGGGGGGTAGGAGGTGGGAGGGCGTAGGATTGCAGCCCATTTCTCTGTTTGACTACGAGCTGGGTTCTGCTTAACCGACCAATGTGTCTCCAGAGACTTCCATGGAAAGCTTTCCTCCCTGTCCTCGTTTACGCCCATGCCAGGGTATGCTTTATTCACGTTAAATCAGGTTAGTTTTAGACACATTTTTGTTCCATTGGCGACATTTACATACACATTCATTTATTTAGCAGACACGTTAGTCCAGAGCAAGTGAGGCAGGCATGACGTCATAAGCACTTAGCGAGGGGCTAATTTCTTCATAAAAGTAGCTGGGCATTTGAGCTCAGATTCATTCTGTGCCGTGACAATGAGTGTGTGAAGGCTGTGATGTTCCTCAGGCCCAGCTGGTGGAGCAGGGCCTCCAGACCTGCCAGGCCAGAGACAAGAGGCTACAGGACTTGGCCGGATGGGTATCCAGGCAGAAGGAGAAGCTGAGCCAGGAAGAGAGGCCGGCCAGTCGCTCCCAAGCCAGGGAGGCCCTGCAGAGCTGTGCGGTATGTGTCCGCACTGTTACCTAGCTATTTCAGCACGCCAATGTTTGTGTTAACTGCGGCGCGTATGAATGTCGGCCTGTGAAAATGGCACAGGACACAGAGGAGAAGCTGAAAGAAACCAGCACCCAGCTTCAGGAGCTGAGAGAAGCCCGTCTGGGTGATACCATCGGAGAGCTGTGTCCTGACTGCACATACAGCGAGCAGCTGGACGCGCTCAATGGAGTCTGCGCAGATCTGCACCAGCAGGTACCCCGCACGCCCCAGGCACTCACCGCTGACTGCACCTGTACACGCAGTGTCAGAGTTTCACTGCGTATTATCTAAGTATGATCATCCTGAGATATAGTTCAGTGTGTTTCATTGCTGAGTACTCCGTCCAGTTTGTCATGTTTCTTTAGTACACCGTGTTACATTTTAGTACAATGTGTCATACATATTAACTATGAATACTCTATACTAGATCACAGCATAGCATAGTGTAATATATAACTATAACATCTAAGGGTACTATACAGTGCAGGCCATTATACTTGTTGTAACACTAGACCAGACTGCCATGCAAAGGCAAAACACCACAACCAAAATTTTCAAACTGAAATCAGTTTTAGGCTCTGTTTTATCTCATGACAAAGTATATTAGTTCAGCTCTGGAATAAATACACTCACATTTACCTCTAATGCAACTTCCCCCCACAGCCAAAAAGCATACTGAGGTTGATTAGAATTTCCAAATTTGCCGATAGCTGTGAATGTGGGGTGTGTGTGTATTGCCATGTGAGCGCCCTGTGATTGGCTGGCTCCCCTTCCTGGGGTGTTCCCTGCCTTGTATGGATGGGTGGGTGGGTGGATGGATGGACATTTGCCTCCATACTATACATATGGGTGGCCAGTCAAAAAACCTTTTTCTCAGTCTGAGTGTCAGTGCATTTACTGTGTTTGACAGTACAGTTTACATCTGTCACTTGCTGTCTCTGCAGGTCACTGCTCTCCGCCAAAGGCTGCAGTGGGCCCGGGATCTCTGGGGCCAGGTAGCCAAGGGGCTAGCAGAGATAGGACTCCATACCACCAGGAGCCAGTACATTCTTGAGCAGGGCGCCCACGCCCCGCTCTCCCAGCATGCACTGCAGGACCATGCGGACGAGCTTCAGGTACCTGTGCTCCCGGTCATGAGTGCTAAGCACTCACAGAAGACCAGACACGTGAAATATTTCAAATCACTTCCTATTCATATTCATTCATTTTCATATTTGATAGTATTGTCGACTGAATCTCTATCAGACCTGTTAGTTTGTGTGTATTGAAGTCTGTGAGCTTTTCACGAGTTTGTGCTGATATTTAGTTTCGACATTGACTTTCATCACCTGAGCAGGGTGCGTGCCTTTCTGTGGACTGCCTGGGTTCTGATGCTGCTTTCTGTAATGTGATTGTGATAGGCTTGCCTTGAAGGCTGACCGTGTGGCGAATTCACTGGCATCTTCGTTGAAGCTGTTGATACAGATATTGATTGTCTATAAAGCTTCTGAGCCGGACTGTGCATTTCTGCCTGTAGCGCCTGCAGGCTGAAGCAGGGGGCGCTGAAGAGACGTGGCAGGCTTTACAGCAGACCTTCTCCAGTCTGAGGAACATTATCAGCCCTGCTGCTGCTCAGCTTTTATCAGAGCAGATAGAGAAGCAGAAAACGAGGTCAGTACCTGGGTAAACAGGACTGCTCACTCATCGTAGGCTGGGGTGAGAGTTCAATACAACCACTATTACACGTTACCTTTATGAATGACAAACCATCCATCCGTCTTTAATAAATGCTAATCCATAACAGGGCCAGAGTGAGACGCACAGGACATGAGGCATGCGACTCCCTAGTTGGCATGTCAGTCCATCACATGACATAATAACCAAATACACATTTAAAAATTGCCTGTCATTTTCTCTTTGGACAGCTATAGGACACTGTATCTACAGCTGAACTCTGTGAAATCTTCAGCAGGATTTGCTTGGAGTGACTTGCTGCAGTTGTACAGCTCTCCGGAAATCAGGAGTGGCACTTTCTGTTCCCTTCTCGTCTTTAGGTGGACGGCAGTCCGCCTGGAGGTGGCCAGTGCTCTACCTCGGGCCCAGGAGCTACTGGGCCTCTGGAGAAGGTACAGCAGTGCCCTCATGAGCTGCTCCCAGAGTCTGCAGGCCCACCAGGAACAGTCCAGCTTCCTGCTTGAAGCCTGGCCTGGAAGACAGCACACTGCTGAGCAAGTCGAAGCACAACTGGAGGCCGTTAAGGTGAGTCCACCACAAAGGCAGAAGCCCTGGGCCAAGGATCCAGGGCCTCTCCCATCAAGGGCTACATGCTAATGCCTACACTCATACTCAACAGCACCTCATATAACTACACTCACTTTTTTCCAATGACAATACTAACCGGCTTTATATTACACATTAACATCTGTCACAATGTACCAATCTGACATTAGTAAGATATCATTCAAACACACATCATGCAATATACAAATGTACTTAAGTCTCTCTGAAATGGTACCAGATGGACTTATTGGAACAGCAAAGCAAACCTATTTTTTAAAAAGGATTATTTTTAAAGTGGCCTTGCCTTTGGAACCTTTATTTTGCACAGATGCAGCAGCAAAGTCTGCAGGTCTTGCAGAGAAGCTTGGAGGAAGTGATGGAGGCTGCCAAACACCTCAATGGCCACGTGGATATCCCAGCAGCCACCTTTATCCAATCAGAGGGCTGGATGTTGTCGTGTGAACTCATGAAGCTACGGGAAGCACTCGCAAGGAGAGAGAGACACTTACAGGTGGGAGGTCAATGCCAGCGGTCTGTAATTGGTGGTCAGGCTTGTCAGTATGCTGCTCTCTGAGCTGTAATTGGTGGTCAGGCTTGTCAGTATGCTGATCTCTGAGCTGTAATTGGTGGTCAGGCTTGTCAGTATGCTGATCTCTGAGCTGTAATTGGTGGTCAGGCTTGTCAGTATGCTGATCTCTGAGCTGTAATCGGTGGTCAGGCTTGTCAGTATGCTGATCTCTGAGCTGTAATTGGTGGTCAGGCTTGTCAGTATCCCGATATCTGAGCTGTAATTGGTGGTCAGGCTTGTCAGTATGCTGATCTCTGAGCTGTAATTGGTGGCCAGGCATGTCATTTCTGGATTTGGAATGCATTTTTGGATTTGGAATAAAATAACAGTGTAAGGCGTAATTATTAGTAAGAAGTAATTAATTATGCAGGAAAAACCACCATATAGCTAATAACAGCCAAATCAAACTCATGAATTTGTCAAAACAACAGGATTCCTCGTGTGGAGAACATTGCTGTGGATGTTGTATTGTGGGACACTGACAATGTTTTATTACCTCCATTGATTATGTTTTAGAATTTAGAATTCACCACTGCAATGGTCATTGTGAGCCTGAAAATGTTCAGAATACATGTTATACCTTTTAGTATTAATTTAATGGTTTGCCTATTAAATTTAGGACAAAAGTCTAGGAATAAAGAAAGCCTTTGGATGCATCCACGGCTAGTTACATAATCTGAGCTATATTTATTTTGGAATATTTATCAAAGGCCCATTCACGGCTTGTATACATGGAGAGAGTTAGAAGTGCTGGACTGCACATTTTTAAGTGGGCTGTAATGGTACCGGCCCTCAGAGGGCAGAAGCAGGACTTTCGCTGCCATTGTTGCAAAGCTTAGAAGAGCGCTGTAGCTGATATGACTCTATTTATGATATTAGTGAAAAATATGAATTGGGGATTTTTTGTTTTATCATTTTGTTTTATCATTTTACCATTTTTTCTGTTCCCACAAGAAGAAATTTTATTTATACAGTAAATATAATATGTGATTGCAGTGAGAAAAAAACTAAAAACAAAAGACAGAAGTCTTTTGTCTGGTTACTTATGGTTGAGGTTAGGGGTGGGTAGGTGTTAAGGTTGTTCCCATAGAAATTAAGGGACGGTCCCCATAAAGACAGGAGTATAAACAGTTCTGTGTGTGTGTGTGTGTGTGCGTCTGTGTGTGTGTAGGAGGAGCTGGAGGAGCTGCGCAAGTTCCCCAGCAGCCTGGCCGCCCTGGAGCAGCACCTCCGCTCCTGGCAGAGCACCCTGGCCAGTGGCTCAGACTCTGCCCCCGAGGTGAGCATCCCCCGACACTCGCGAACCATGAGCAGTGTCCTGCAAACTGACAACATCCCCCGACAGTCAGGAACCATGTGGAGTATCCTGCAAACTGACAACATCCCCCGACACTCGCGAACCATGAGCAGTGTCCTGCAAACTGACAACATCCCCCGACACTCGCGAACCATGAGCAGTATCCTGCAAACTGACAACATCCCCCGACACTCGCGAACCATGAGCAGTATCCTGCAAACTGAGAACATCCCCCGACACTCACGAACCATGTGCAGTGTCCCGCAAATTGACAGCATCCCCCGACAGTCACGAACCATGTGCAGTGTCCCCCAAACTGACAGCATCCCCCGACACTCGCAAACCATGTGGTGTCCCGCAAACTGACAGCATTCCCCGACAGTCACGAACCATGTGCAGTGTCCCCCAAACTGACAGCATCCCCCGACAGCTACGAACCATGTCAATTGTGGCCCTGTACGTATCTCCAGAGTGTGCTGCAAGACCTGGGCTCACTAGGACCCAAGCTCGAAGCCTTGAACTGGAGGAGTCACATCCTGCCCCAGGGGGACCCAGCTAGTGACAGGCTCCAAGCCCTCAACAGGGAATGGGCTGTGACCTTCTCACGTGCGGCTCAAGTGTACTGGTGAGTGAATGACACTCTGGTGTCATGTCTTACATGACTGTTCACTCTTCTCCACAGTGCTGCAGATTACAGGTACTGTTATGTGTTACTCTGCATCAGTGTACCGGACCTGGGTAACACCTTGCTCTCTTGGCAACCCCAAAAGCTCTTTGGGGTGTTTCAGTAGTGAGTGAGGGTTATGGTTCTGCTAAAATCGTGATCCTCCTGATTTACTTGATTGCCTGTGGCTGTCGCCATGCGTGTGACTGTGTGCCTGTGGCTGTCGGCATGCGTGTGACTCTGTGTCTGTGGCCGTCTCCATGCGTGTCAGTCTTGTGTCCCTGTGGCTGTAGGCATGCGTGTGACTCTGTGTCTGTGGCCGTCTCCATGCGTGTCAGTCTGTGTCCCTGTGGCTCTAGGCATGCGTGTGACTCTGTGTGCCTGTGGCCGTCACCACGTGTGTGACTCTGTGTGTCTGTGGCTGTCTTCATGCGTATCAGTCTGTGTCCCTGTGGCTGTAGGCATGCGTGTGACTCTGTGTGCCTGTGGCCGTCTCCATGCGTGTCAGTCTGTGTCCCTGTGGCTGTCGCCATGCGTGTGACTCTGTGTGTCTGTCGCCATGCATGTGACTCTGTGTGCCAGTGGCTGTCGCCATGCGTGTGACTCTGTGTGCCAGTGGCCGTCACCATCCGTGTGACTCTGTGTGCCAGTGACCATCACCATGCGTGTGTCTGTGTGTCTGTGCATGTCTCTGGCTGCTGCCAGGAGTCTCATGCGTGTGTGTGGCCATTTCTCAGCGAGGTGCAGGAGGGTGCCTTGCATCAGCAGAGCTTCCAGCTGCGCTGCCAGAGCTGGGTGGCCTTCCTGCAGAGCGTGGAGGAGAGCCTGGCCAGGGAGGCCCCCCGCTGCTCCTCCGCCCTGAGAGAGCAGCTTGCCCTGCTCCAGGTAGCGTTCCGCCTACAGTACTCTCCCCTCTCTTTTTCTTTTATCCCACTCTTAACACACTGGTGTCCTACAGCCTACATGCATATTCCTTGTTCCATTCAGAGCATATTGTTTGTTCCTTGGTAACTTTTGAAGGCATCATCATCTTAGGCTAGCACCAACCGAGGATAATGAATGATCACCACCCATCAATTGTGAAACTATACGCTGGAACATACCGGCACCACTAGAGGTGATGACTGACATGCAGCCCAGTCAGAAAGCTCAGTTTCACCAGCTGGCTTCAATGCCAATCCAACCTGCTGAATTGACCAAAACTCTGCTGAGAGGTCCAGAATGGGCTTGGCGCACCGATTCAGCTAGCAGGTCCTTTCTTGCAAAAATACTTGGCAAATCACATCCCATATTAGTTAAAAACAGAACACAGCATTTTATTTTTTGACATGGGGCAGATCCTGTTTATGATCCCATTTTGGAAACTCCAGCCCCCCCGCCCGTAATAAACAGTGTCCCTCACAGAAGCTGCGGGTGGAGCTGCCCAGGGGAGACCTGCTCCTGAGGTCCATCCTTCACGAGGCACAGTCCCTGCTGGAGAGCCTGGAGGCAGAGCAGAGGTAAGAGAGCGGCAGACTCCGGTGAGCATTATCTGGGAGACTGCTGGGTACCTCAAAGTGAGCATGAGTCACATGACCCGACATTCCACAGCCGTGAAGTCATGCTCAGGCTGCCCCAGATGAGGGAGCGCTGGCACTCGGCTTTGGTAAGGGTGCAGCAGCACGGGGCCCTGCTGGGGGCGCTAGTGAGACACTGGCAGCTCTACATGCACGGCACGAACGAACTGAGGACACTTCTGAGCCAGACTGACGCGCTCCTGCCCCCTGCTGGCCCCACCCACTGCAGCCTGCCCGAGCTCCGATGGGCCCTGCGTGACGTAAAGGTAGGGCCAGGGGTGGGCCTGGACAGACTCTATTCCCCACTCAGCACCAGTTACCCGACCACCCCCCCCTCCCACTTCTGGGAGGCTCTCACAAACTGCCAAATAGCTCCCTGACACCGTGAATGATGTGAGGTGTTCTGGGATTCTGGGAAAAACATTACTCATTACTCACATTACTTTCCATCTATTTATCCGCACTCACCCCCTGTCCCCATCATGCCCAGTGTGCCGAGGACCAGCTAGGCCGCCGCCATGCTGTCTACAGAAAGACCCTGCAGACCGGCTGGCAGCTATGCTCTGCGTCTGATGCGCAAACCCAGAAGCAGCTGCAAACGGAGCTGCGGCTGCTGCAGGAGGACTGGGAGCGTGCGCAGAGCCTGCTAGGACAGCGCAGGGCCCTGACTGAGGCCGTCCTGCAGGTACGAGGAAAAGGTCACAAAAAGGTCACAGCAGAGCAGAGGCTGGCAGTGCACGCTGTTGGGCTTTTGGTTCTAAGAGCTCAAAGGGACTTTGATTCGTAACAAAATTACGCAACAAAATGCTTATTTTATCTGACAGGTTCAGCAGCCCGCTTAACATTATTTAAGTTATGATCTCGCTTTGCGGTCAGAACCCACAGATCCAAATACGATATTTGGTGTGACAAACATACACAGGCGTGTGTACCCCTGCCCATAATCAAACACGATGAGATGCTCACACACATACAGCTGTGGGCTTCTAGCAGGAAATTCAGCTTTAAACAGACTGACCCAGTGAGCTGCCTGCATTGGACCATCTCAGCAGTAACATGACAGATGTGAAGTAACCCTTATCTGTAACGCAGCGGGTGGCCAAGCTTTAGCTGTTTAGCATGCTGTGTGTGGTCTTTGTATGCTTGGATCATGCAGCCCGTGTCAGTAATACAGCAGTTTGACTCACTAAACCGGTTCAGGAGGTGAGATGGGCAGCTCCAGTGCCGCTCCTGCGTGCTGTGCTCAGCTGGAGGCCTAGCCAGCGCCGCTCCTGTGTGCTGTGCTCAGCTGGAGGCCTAGTCAGTGCCGCTCCTGTGTGCTGTGCTCAGCTGGAGGCCTAGCCAATGCCGCTCCTGCATGCTGTGCTCAGCTGGAGGCCTAGCCAGTGCCGCTCCTTTGTACTGTGCTCAGCTGGAGGCCTAACCAGTGCTGCTCCTTTGTACTGTGCTCAGCTGGAGGCCTAGCCAGTGCCGCTCCTGCATGCTGTGCTCAACTGGAGGCCTAGCCAGTGCCGCTCCTGTGTGCTGTGCTCAGCTGGAGGCCTAGCCAGTGCCACTCCTGTGTGCTGCGCTCAGCTGGAGGCCTAGCCAGTGCCGCTCCTGTGTGCTGCGCTCAGCTGGAGGCCTAGCCAGTGCCGCTCCTTTGTACTGTGCTCAGCTGGAGGCCTAGCCAGTGCTGCTCCTTTGTACTGTGCTCAGCTGGAGGCCTAGCCAGTGCCGCTCCTGCGTGCTGTGCTCAGCTGGAGGCCTAGCCAGTGCCGCTCCTCCGTGCTGTGCTCAGCTGGAGGCCTAGGCACTGACACAGTCCTCGCACTGATAATAAACACATTTTATGAATCCTCTCCCCAGAACTGGGAACGCTACAAGGCCAGGCTAAGCGATAGCAGAGCACGGCTGGAGGAGGTGAGGACCAGGCTGAAGCAGCCGCTGTCTGAATGTCTGGAGGAGATCTGGGTCACAGAGAAGATCACCAAGGTACCTATCCATCATTGTCTGACAGTTTTGGCAGGAGGCTGGATTCCTGCATTGTGCGCGCACCCACGTACTGTATTACTCGATAGTTACTCTCATGTGACCTATTCAGGTACACTGTGAGAATGTGAAAATGGTGATCAATGCAATGCAATGGGGCTCACATGTGGTCTAGTGATCGCAAGGACAATATGCCGTCTACTACGACTTGTGTGACCCTGGATGGGTAAACAGAGGGGTATGTTTGTGGTATACATTTGTAGTGTTTTAAAGTACATGAATATCCAATCACACTAACCCAAATATTCTCGTACAGGTCTATAATATTTTTTTAATTCCATATTCCAGTAGCTCAGCAAAAAGGAATATCTGGATCAGAACATAACAGCGTGCTGAGTGTAGAAAAATTTAAGCTGAACAAATGAGTCTGAACACCAACCACGACGTGCATGAATGTGAGGCAGTCAGCTTAGCACATCAGCGAGGAAGCGACTGAGAGCCGCGTGGCATTTTCGCCAGGATGGTGTTTGGCAGCATGGAATCACTAAGGGCCTAGGAATGTAGACCAGGGACATATGCCTAACCTGAGTCGCAGTTATCATGTCTAGCTACCCCTGGGTTAAATGTAGAACATATAAATCACATTTAGTAAGATTTTTGATTCAAGATTTTTATCTTCACATGTACGATTAAGTCATATGTACAATTGTACAGTACAATGGCAATGAAATGTTATTGTGGCCAAAGAGCACCGTCATTGTGCATAAACATACATAAACTGTAAGGAAATGACTGAAAATGAATCATAACACTGGGCACAATTAATGCTGTATTATGTTATTTGGTAACACTTTAGTTGAGGGGCCACAAATACTGCAGTAATACCTGCTTAGTAAATGCGTTAATTAACCATTAACTATGCGTTACTTCATCATTAATCAATGATGACAATTCATGTATTCTTTGCAGGAACTTCATTAGGTAGTTCATTAGTTAATCATTAACTAATTCATGTTCATGATTAGTACTTCAGTAGTCAATGAGGTACTACTATGATTTGTGCCCCCTCAACTAAAGTGTTACCGTTATTTATTATGTACTAATTAAGCAGAAATACTTATCTCATGTCCGGTCATCATTAATGAAACTTGACATGTTTTATCTCACGCAGTTGTTATATTTGTTACTCTATCTGTTAATTCTGTAAATTTATGTAAACTACTGAAAGACCAAGTAATGAATAACATAAGTGAAATACTGATCTCATGTTTGTTCATCATTAATGATCTTTTATCTCAATTAGCGATACATTTCTTCATGACATGTACTTCAGTGGTAACAGTTATTGTTATCAAATTATTATTATTATCAAATAAAGTGTTACCTGATAAGTAAAATAGAGAATCAAAAGTAAAACCATTAGAAAAGGCAATAAAATATTTATGAGTGTAATATAAAGTGTGAGTGTGGCAGAGGTGTTTTGGTCTCCTTGTGACTCTGTCTGTGCCTGTAGCCACAGAGAAAAGTTAGCATTCCGGCTATCCTCGTGTCCTGTTGCCCACACCGTGCAGCTCTCTCACTGCAGCATGTTCCGAGTCAGTGCTCACAGGCACAGCTGGGAAGCAGGCAGTGCGGACAGCCATTGTCGTGCCTGCTGGGTCGCTATTGGCTGGGAAGCAGGCAATGTAGTTACTGCAAGCCGGACAGTCATTGTCGTGCCTGCTGGGTCACTATTGGCTGGTTGCTCTTTGCTTGCCCCTCCCTCTTTCATCCCCCTCACCCTATCCCAACCCCCGTTCCGGCCTGTTGCCCAGTCCCCTAATCTGGCGGGAGATGAAAGAGAGAGGGGGAGGGTGCGTGCGTGTGAGCGAGGTGGCCGTGCGGGACTGAGGCAGCTCTGCCGTGCCATGCAGGAGCAGGAGGAAGCACTGCAGCGCTGGGCCGGCGGCCTGACGGAGCTGGCGGCCATGAAGACGGAGCTGTCCCAGTACGTGATGGCCAAAGACGGGGGCCCCCCGGGCGAGGTGGCCCCGGACTTGCAGCTCCTGTGGGAGGAGCTCTGTGCCAAGGTAGGGGGCTCAGGGCCCGTGCACGTGGAGGGAAGTAGTGTGGGAGAAAATTAAAATAATAAAACACTGTGTGCGGCAAGCATAGACAAAGTGTGTCAGCAAAGAGAGACGGGGCTCACGATGAGAAGCTGGCTGTCAGGGAAGGACAGGCACTTGCTGTTTCTATATTCCTGCTGTTAAATTTAAGAGTGGCTTCATGGACATCAGGGGCGAAGTCGCCTTCAGGGTCTCCCAAGTGAGTCCTTATGGGGGGGTATGTGATTACTGCCTCCTGTAGCCATTTTCTTCTTGGTCTCCTTGAATGTCGGAATTCCACAAAGGACTAAAGTTCATCTGAAGCCGAAGGGTGACCGAATAAGTCATATTGATGTATCAGCTACTCTGCACATTTGCACTATCAGGCCTAGCTTTGTCAACTTTGCTCCTCTGGCTGGAGTGACATTTTCAATTCGAGACAAGTCTGCACACATATTTACATGTATGCAACAGTTTTATTACCTGATAAACAGCCTGTAATGGTTGCAAACTAACACAATACGTAGCTTCTGACATTTTCGGTTTATAATGGAACGATATAGATTTGCTGTAAGATTTCTTGAGAGTGAGAGTTTGAAAGCGTGGGTGTTGGCAACCCTGCACTGCACTTATTACACATATTACACTTATTACAGACATGTGCAAAATCTTGTACATATTGCCGCAGGTAGGCCGTTCCATCTGGCTGATTGGGGGCGCTTTCGGATGCCCCAGTGCCTGCTGGGAGATCACAAAGGCACTCACTATGTTCAGAATATAAAATACTAAAATAATTAGTTGCTCTGACCCACTCCACAGGTTTCTCTGCGCAAGCAGGAGATTGCGGATCGTCTCAGTGCCTGGGTGATCTTCAACAGGAAGAACAGGGAGCTCTGCGAGTGGCTGACGCAGATGGAGAGTAAAGTCACACCCAGGGCCGACGTCAGCATGGACGACATGATGGAGAAGCTGATGAAGGTGAGGTGTGGGGTCCCACATAGAGCCGGGTATGGGGTCCCACTCAGAGCTGGGGTCCCACTCAGAGCTGGGTGTGGGGTCCCGCACAGAGCCGGGTATGGGGTCCCGCACAGGGCTGGGTGTGGGGTCCCAATGAGAGCTGGGTGTGGGGTCCCGCACAGAGCCGGGTATGGGGTCCCACTCAGAGGTGGGTTTGGAGTCCCACACAGGGCCGTGTATGGGGTCCCACTCAGAGCCGGATGTGGGGTCCCACTCAGAGCTGGGTGTGGGGTCCCACTCAGAGCCGGGTGTGGGGTCCCGCACAGGGCTGGGTGTGGGGTCCCACTGAGAGCTGGGTGTGGGGTCCCGCACAGGGCTGGCGTGTAGAGGGGATTTTCATGCATTTCATCCTATTTAGAGCAGCATCACAAATATATAAATTCTGGCAAAGTGGACTGGAGTATCTGATGGTGAAAAACAGCCTCACTCTCTGCTTATGGTGTAAACATTATAAACAAAATATACAAATAAACAAAAAAACTATATTTCCTGTAGCTACTGTAGTTGCTGTTGCTGTAGTACGTGTTTGGGGAAACTCGCTCATTCTCGGAAGACCAATTCCTCCATCCTTTTTGGACCAGGACTTCATGGAGGAGATCAACCTTTTCAGTGAGAACAAGACCCATCTGAACATGCTGGGCGAGCAGCTCCTCAGGGCCAGTGACCAGGCCCAGGGCACTGAGGTCAGCGACAAGCTGGCCGACCTCAACACCCGCTGGCAGCGCCTGTTCGACCACATCGATGCCTGGTGAGCATCCAAACTTCTATCCTGAACGTGCTGGTCTACAACTGCAGGCATAGAACTGCGATGGCGAATGGCGGTGCGGCTCTGCAAATGGATGATATTGTTTCCATTGGCCAGTTATTGTCTACAAATGTGAAGTAACTGACTGGTTAATAGGTACAGATATTGTAATGTTAGTTAATTACTTAATCTATTCAGCCCTCTGCTGCTGTCTCTGTATCAGTTAAATCACTAATCCCATAATGTTTAAGTGGAGAATTTGTCCTTAATCGTCTTGTAAAGCAGTGATGTTTATGGGATAGTGTCCATGACCATGACCAGCTTCAGGTTATTTTGCAGCCTGTTTGATATAACGGCTACTCTTTCGTTACCGGCGACACGATCGCATGAATGGTGAGCGCGGAACCAGTCAGGTATCTTTATTTTGTCTGAAATGAGAAGCGTTTGATGCCCTTTATATATCTGGAAAGTGATTAGAGAGTGGAAATGCTGTAGAATGCTACAGAAACACACCATTTGACCGAGTCTAGCCCTCTCACTGTCCCTGTTCACTTTAGAACATGCCATCGCCCAGTCCAGGCACCCAGATCACTGGCAGACGGTTCCATGGCACTCCCCATGCCAGCCACTGACCGTGGCCAGTTCCCAGGCACGGTTCCCAGCGACTACTCCCTGACCTCAGCCAGACGGAGCAACCTGTGCTGGAAGCTGGGGATTGGGGTTAAAGGCCTGCTCTGCCCAGTGTAAACAGCCTCAGATTAGCCATCTGGCCAAAGGCTTTGCCTCACCCAATCAGCTACGACAGGGCCTGAGTGGCTGGGTTACCTGTGATTGGTCTCTTGGTGCCGCATTAGCCATGATTTACCAATCAGCTATGACTGGGCTGGGACATCCCTGGTTTTTGAGGGTGCGCTATGATCCAATGAGGGTGCACCTTTGTAATCCTGTTAACCAGGGGGGGGAAATGGGCTCTTCCCCAGAATGGGCCACGGCGACAGTAACCCAGCTCCAGGGCCGACTGAGAATGAGCTTGAAGCCTCTTGTCTGACAGATCAGGGATGAATATTTAATTTAAACAAGTCTCTGTTTTACACTTATATCTGCATTATATGTCTGCATCTCCCTGGGCTGCCCTTCATGGCCAAGCGTGCTCTCATGGAGAGTTAGACCCCAGTTCTAAAGAGAATTTTCCCATGGGGATCAATAAAGTATCCATTATTATTATTAAAATGATTAATGTAGCTTTATCTGTGTAATCTAATAGACCAATCAGTAGCTGGTTTATAAACAGTGAGTGGCAGGTGACAGGGTTCTTAAAAAATGATGGGAAGTCCTCCATGGGACAGTATGTTAAGCTGATATTAATGAAGTTATTATATATGTAACGTTGATTGACTCTTGACGACTGTGTGCGGTGCAGCTACCTGCGATGATGGTTGTACGTGACTGCCCAGCTGCTCCCGTCATTAATAAGCTACACTGGTGATGCTGCTTAATCTCGGTAGCTGAATCAGGTCCCTGGGGGTCTCTGTGCCACTGTCTGCTAAGCTACCTGCCCACACTAACTCAGCAGGCTGAGGCCTCCTCCTCTGATCTCACCCTCTACTGCCCACACGGACAGATTCCCAATGCATAAAGGTTTGAGGAGCACTTTGGGTGCATGGAGTGCAGCGTATGTAGTGTTTAGCTCTTGCCTTAAGGTTTGAAAAGGTCCAGTTTTAACATAAAGGTCTACTACTGTGCCTTTTATGGCTCAGTTGTTTAAGTAACTATGGAAACCTCAATTACCCATTGTCACCAGAGGATGCCAGGTGCTTTATTTCCAGCCTGGTTACTATGGTGACCTTCAGAGCAGGAGCAAGTTACCTGAAATATAAGGGTACAACTTTGCTGGGGGAGGGGGGGGGGAGTGAACGATGGGACCCACCTAAGACATGAGGGTCCAGCTTTGCTGGGGACTCTTTCCCAAACAGAGAATGGGGCACTCACCAGCTGATGCCATATACCACTCGGAATAGCCTGATTTTTTTCGGAACATAACAGGCAGCTTGTAAAAGGTTTTGTAAAAGTGACTGTTTCATGCCATGTACAGGTAGGAGGACCATGTAAGAAGCAGGAATTTTACTTTGAATTTCATCCCAGGTGCCTTTCCCCCTCCATGTATGACCTGGTTCCACGTGTCTTTCCCCCATGTATGACCTGGTTCCACGTGTATTTCCCCCATGTATGACCTGGTTCCACGTGTATTTCCCCCATGTATGACCTGGTTCCACATGTCTTTCTCCTGTGTATGACCTGGTTCCACATGTCTTTCCCCCATGTATGACCTGGTTCCACATGTCTTTCCCCCATGTATGACCTGGTTCCACATGTCTTTCCCCCCATGTATGACCCGGTTACACATGACTTTCCCCAAATGTATGAGCTGGTTCCACGTGACCATCCCCCTGTATAAGACCTGTTTCCATATGTCTTTCTCCCCATGTATGACCTGGTTCCACATGACTTTCGCCCCATATATAACCTGGTTCCCTGTGACCCTCCCCCCAGGGTGCAGAAGCTGAAGGCGACCCTGAGCACGGTGCAGCAGCTGGACACTGACATGAATCACCTGCGTGTCTGGCTGACCCACGTGGAGGCCACACTGGCCACACCTGTGACCTACAGCGTCTGCCACCAAGATGAGATCCAGCAGAAGCTGGCTGAGCAGCAGGTACTGTACTTGCAGTGTTTCATTCACGCATTCTAACCTTAGGTTTATGTACAGAAGGCACAAGTGCGATCAGTTTTAGGTTTTATCCATTTTTTTCAGACATTTCAAGCCTGTGACTGATCCCTACTTTGTGTTACTTACTGTTTCTCTTTGTCTGTGTGTGCCTCTCTCTTTGCCTTCTTCTTCCCTGCTATGTCCATGTGTGTGTCCATGCGTGTGTCCATGCGTGTGTCCATGTGTGTGCCCATGTGTGTCCATGCGTGTGTCCATGCGTGTGTCCATGTGTGTGCCCATGTGTGTGTCCATGCCTGCATCTCTTGGGCACACTTCTCCTGGGTGGTGCAGGACCTCCAGCGGGACATAGAGCAGCATGCGGAAGGCGTGGCCTCCGTGCTGACAGTGTGCGAGGGGCTGCTTGGGGACAGCGAAGGCTGCGGGTCTGAGGCAGAGCGTAAGGCCCTCCAGGAGACGGCACGCTGTTTGGAGCAGCGCTGGAGGAAGATCTGCGCCCTGTCTCTGGAGAGCAGAATGAGGTCGGTTCTGCAGCACACCCTAAGGACTAATTTCCACTGAAGTGGACCTCGATTTTAAGGCTTTTTTTTATAAATGATGGTTTAAGCTTTCAGAACCTGAGGGATACGCTCAGCATGATGCCTCAGAGAAGCTGCACCATTATATCATTGTAAATAAATCACTAATGGTGTAAATATCTGAATCACACAAAAATCCAGGCCGTCCCCTTAAGAAGCACCCCTAGGCTTTTGTCAGAGCATTTTAAACACAGATGTAGTTAGTTATACTGGTCTCTGGACACCAGATACTGGGGAGAGGGAGACATTTTCCCATTTTATCTGCCAAATACAGAAAAATATTACTAATAAAAATGATTCTGAAAACAACAGGTGAGTCATCTTCACCTGAACGCTTAGGGAAACTCCTTAATATTCCATTCCCAAGGTGTGGTAACAGCTACAGAGGCCTACAAATGAATCTGTCTGTGGAGACAGTGCTCCTCAGCACTGGAATCAGCATTATTCCCCTGGGAAGTACATGTGTTACTGAAACTGTAGTGCATTTGTTCAGGTGTTCCTGCTTAATGGAGATCCAGAGGACTCCAGAGTAGCAGTTTATATTCACTGCCTCATTCAAATTAATGATGACCAGAAGGAAGCTCATCCATCAGGATAGTTTACTACACGTCTTTTCTTCTTCTTGAGCAGGGTTGCCAACTCTCATGCATCTGGCGTGACATACTTTCAGACTGTCACGCTCATGCAAGAAATCACACGGCAAATCTGAATCATTCCATTATAAACAAGGTCATAAAACTATTATGTATATGTAAATCCATGTGTGCAAACTATTCTCGAATTGAAAATCCCACCCCAGCCTGCTGACCAAAGTTGGTGAGCCTGCCTGTGCTTTACATACAGTACATTCTTGCAATGTGCACATGGGTAGTTCTGCTGGAAGAGTCTCTGGATGAGGCCAGCTAACCAATAAGCAGTAACGTCCATGTAATTAAAACTCCTGTCATAGGATTGATGGCACGTGGCAGCTCTGGTGCAGCTTCCTTGACGACCATTCGCACTTTGTGGACTGGCTGAAGGCCGCGGAGCAGACCGCCGCCAACCCCGAGTCTGCCAACGTCCCCTACGCAAATGCCAAGGAGGAGCTAAAGAAGTTTGAGGTCAGAGGAATAGAAGTGCCAGGGCTAGAGGCGCTCATGCAATGCTGTGAGGAAGAGCTTTGAAATTATCCAGGCTCATTCAATTCATTCCTCTAGGCCTTCCAGAGACAGGTCCAAGAAGGACTGGCCCAGTTGGAGGGGCTCAACATGCGGTACCGTCAGCTGGCCCGGGAGCACCGCATCGACTCAGCGGGCCGGCTGAGACGCGCGGCCTGGGAGGCGAACCGGCGCTGGGACCAGCTGCGGAGTCGCGTGGCCGCCATCCTGCGCAGGTTAAGGGTAAGGCTGACCTGACCAATTGCGTGCAGCCTGGGCAACTCTGACGAGCCAATCACTGACTGAGGTGATGACTGAGGATAATAACGTTAAAGTCACGACACCAGTTATGGAAGGTTTTACTCAACTTTTCTTTGTTCTTCTACACATTTTTATACCAATTTCTCAGGGGTTTAATGCTAAAACGATATTGATTATCTGAGCTGAATGGTTTGGGAATAATAAAAAATATCAGTGGTTTTGGAGTAAACGTTAACCCCATGCTGCATACTTAAGTCTGACCAGAGTGAAGTAGTGATGGTCTATTCATATACAGTTCATTCAGAAATTATTCACACCCCTTTTTCACATTTTGTTATGTTGCACCCTTATACTAAAAACATTTTAATTTTACATCCAATACCCCATAATGACAGCAAAAACAGGATAAAAAAAAAAAACACGTCACAATGACATAAGTATTCGACCCTTTACTATGACACCTAAGTTTTGGGGTTTATACACCGTGTTTGGAGTCCACCTGTGGTTGACCTGTGGCCCAGCAAGAGCCTGGACATGAACCCAACTGAACATCTACGGAGAGGCCTGGAGATAACAGTCCACCGACAGTCCCCATCCAAAATGAGAAAGTGCGCGAGGATCTGTAGGGAAGAATGTTAGAAAATCCCCCAATCCTGGTCTGTGAAGCTTGTCACATCATACCCAAGAAGAATCAAGTCTGTAATCACTGCCAAAGGTGTTTCAGCTAAGTCCTGAGTAAAAGTTCCAAAATGTCAGTGTGATTGTTCAGTTATTTAACCTTGCAAAGATCTCTAAAATCTTGTTTTCACTTTGTCATTATGGGATATTGAATATTGATGAGGGAAATGAAAGTTTATGTCACACACACCGGCACTGTCCGCTTAGGTTTTAGGCAGATATGTTAAGTATCATTAGAAGATTATGATAGGCAGCCATTTCTTTTGGGGCGGGAGGG
>JAODKM010000038.1:1329076-1341543 GCA_026780845.1 Petrocephalus sullivani
TGTGCAGGATTGCATTTAGAGTGAGATCATACAGCCGCAGGCAACAATGCGGTTAGCTTCAAAAACACCCGACAAATGACAATTAGTGGATAACATTATATTTTTTTGGTCACATTGACACTGAGTTATATTAAAAATGCAATTTTTACAGGTTTGAAGTGACAATCCTAAGACATGATGCACAGGAATTAAAGATCGGAGCCCAACTGTGATACAGAAGCTTTTACCTTCAGTAAGTCTCATTTTTCACAGCATGAGTGGACATTAGATACAGGGATGTTGTGTAACTAGGGTATGTGCTAAACAGACACAGAGCACAATGATCAAATACAGCACAGGGGCTCCCAGAAGAAGTACATTAAAATATATGCTGGATTTAAAAGACGCCCATGAATTATAATGGGCCTCACTTTTTCATCATCCAGGTCCATTCTAAAATGCAGGTCTGCAGGGAGGCCTCTCTGTCCTGGGCACAGATCACATTTCCCGTTGCCGTGACGCACCTGGACCAATCAGTGCTACTATTGAAGGGCACAAATCTCTCTCACTGGCCCTTGGGATATAGTTCAGGCCAATCCTGCCTGGTTATTTCGGTACTTTCCAGACCTTGACTGAAGAATTTAATTTAAGACGCCCACTGGAGGACACAATCATGTGAAGGAGCAGCAGCGCCCCCTACAGTTACTTGTTGGATGCTTCTAGTTTGTTTCTAGTTATTTTCTGTGAAATGAGTTTATGGACTAAAACATTTTATGATACTTTAATTATCTTGTTGAGCACCTCAGGTATTTTTGGCCAAGAGTGTTGTTTCCTTTAAGATTTCTCATTTTCTCATGTTCTCCTTTCCATCAGGCTTATGCTGGCTTTCAGCAATTTTTTCTATGCTGATTGGTCTTTGTCTGGGATAAAACACATGTAAGATGCATGTTCTTATATGTCCTTAATAAACTGGTATGTTATACATGAAGACACATATTTGTCAACAGTATATTGATGACAGAGCAGACATTAGGGCACTGTAGCCTTTGGATAGTATGTTTTCCCAGGAAAGCTCCTAGCCAATTAGAGTTCTGATATAATCCTGATATATTTAAAAGTATAATTTTATAAAGTACATTTTATAAAGTACAAAAAAAACATTAAACATTTCCCTCTGATTTTATTAGTACAAATGCTAGAATTAGAATTAGCTTTATTTATCCCCTTTATAGATACTGTTACACAGAATTGAGAAATGCCGATTTCTGTGAAATAACAGCCAGGAAAAACACGCCTAATGTATTAGTAGAGCCAGGATAATGGTCCCCAGCGCCACAAACATCAATCACTCAGCTTGACAGTGTGGTGCTATACCTTTGATGACCTGTAAGGGGCAGCATTAGCCAACCAATGATGCTAATAGCCTCACGCCCTGTTCTCTCTCGTGCTCTCTCTATTCCCTTCATTGGCAGAATAAGCTACCAGATGCCCCGGAGCTCGAATTAAGGATGGGCTGATCCAGGACACAGAGAAGCTAAATGAGACTGTGAATCTGAGCGCTCTACACGCCCTGTAACACCAGAATCTCCCATATTACCACAGGGCTATGAGCTAAAGATCCATTAATTCACAGCAAGTATAAGGAGATCAATGTGACATTGTCACTGCCGCAGATCTGTGTCTTTGTACGAAAGAAATTGTTCTTGAAGCAAGCCTTCAGCAGATCCATGACTTTCTCCCATGACATCCTCTCTTCGTGACATTTAAAAGACGAAATTTCAAAACACACTTAGCTTCCATAAAATCACTGTGCAGAGTCATAGGCCAGTATGTAATGAATATCTTATAAGAGCATCTGATATCAACAGGAATGTTAATTATCTTTGGTGATTTGAATTTAATGAAATGGCTTATTTTTTGTTAATATGAAACTCATGAGTGTCTAGCAATATTTGAAATGATGAGCCTTTAAGTCTTTATATCTGACAGACATTTTGATTGAGATTTGGCACTTCAACTCATAACTACATTGCATCTGCTGCTCTAGGACAAAGATGCATATCTTTGGTAAGTACTGAATACTGAGCACCGAGAATTGAATGTTGAGTACTGAATACTGAGAGTATTAAGGATTGCGCACTGAGTATTGCAATGGGCAGCTGTGTCCTGCACAGTGCCCCTCCTATGGGCTCCCGGTGACCCTTCCCCAGAAAAGGGGAAGATTGATAGAGAGAACTGAATAAGCAGCAGCATGTACTTACAGTACACAGAGAATTCCAAATTGTCTGTAGTCTGCCGCATTCTCACTAGTGAGTTCTTGATGACTTTGGAGAACCGTCCGAAGTGACATGTTGGGTAAGTCTCCCTCTATGTCCGCTATCATGGGACAGGAGCCAGCAGACCATTAGTGATAGCTTTATGACTATCTATAAATGGCAGCTAGGAGACAAGTGCATTAAGGAGAGTGCTGGCAGCTGAGGTCAGAGCCTCCAGCTTCTAACTGGAGAAAAAGTCCCGGTCCTGTCTGCACCTTCTCCCTTGCCCTGGCAGCCCTTGCTTCTAAGCTGTGAAGCAACACCTGAAGTATTTACACTCTCCCTGGTGATCTTGCAAATATATCTTCTCTTGGTCCTTTCTGTTGAGCCATTGGGTCACCTCCACAGTCGGAAAAGTCTAGAGGGTGACCCCAAAAGGCTTGTAATGAAGTCAAATCCTGTTCGCGTGGACACCCTGCGAGACGACTGGCTTATCTATTGTTTATAATGCTCAAACAGTCCAGCACAGACTAATTAAAAGTGGCGTATGCTACAGTGCTCATCTGACATTATTCTTATTTTGCTGTGCGGTAGAGGTTGTTATGGAGACGAAAAAATAGTATTTTCCAGTATCTCTTTTATGAGCGAGTGGGTGACTCATCACATAATTCTTCAAGGGATCTGAGCTTCACTGGAGTAATTTAAGTAAAACGGGAAACCTGCCAGCTTTATATTTGAGGTTGAAAAGTAGAACGACCATTTGTTTAGAAGCCAAGAATTTATTCATACTCTCCTCACCTTAGCACAGCTTGCTTGGTAACGGCATATTTAATCTGGCATGCGCTGCTTTTTAGCGCAGTAATGCATGGATTTTAGACCATTAAGAATGGAATGTGTGGCCAAAAGATACAGCAATGTAACTGTTGTTGCAGCTAGGGATGGGGACAAGGGCACCTATATGGAGTCCGAGTCAAGACCAAGACTTTGGGATTCTGGAGTGTCAGAGATTGAGTCAAGACCGAGTGTTTGGAGGATGTGAGGCCGAGTCGAGTTTGAGACCTAAAAGAAGTCAGTTTTAAGACCATAAATTTAAATAGACTTTTGCCCCCCCCTGCACCCATCCCAGCCACCCCCTCCCCCCAAAAAACAAGATTACAATCTAATTCAATTCAGAATTACAACACAAACAGAATGTGGATTCATTTATACATTTCATTACTTTTAATTGATGTGCATACGTACCGTGTTTTGTCTCTTGTCAGCACGCCTGCCCATTCTGCCGCTGAATCCATTCCCACGAGCTCATGCACATGGCCGCACTTCCCAGCTCCAAACAGACTCCAAACCCCATGGGCACCTGCAATGTGACACCAGTGTCCTCATGATTCAGAATTCCGGATGGTCTCCAGGCCTCCCTCTAAATTTACAAGTCCAACCCATGCCACTCCAGTTCCAGACTCAGGCTGAGTAGAATTGCTTTCGATTCCAAGAGTAAGTGAAAAGGTGGTCACTCAAGTACAACAACACTAGTCATACTGTACCCTTCAGAAAGAACTTTCCAAACCAGAAATACAGATGAAAAAAGATACGCAAGCAGAAGGTGCTGTCTTCCAGTGTCTCAGACGCAAAAGCTGATGAATGTCGGTGCTGCCCAGTGTGATAGATGCGGAGTGTAACTGAGGCCCACCCCAAACAATACCTCCAAATAGCTTTTAATCAACGTGATCATTTTCTGCAGGGAACAATCATGTATGCAAGCCGTTTGATTATGATTATTAACCTGGTGAATCTTGCAACATTCTGGGAGCAGTGTTGCCTTGCAGACATGCAGGCCATCGCCCATTACCATGGCTACATCGTCATCACTGCCCTTTGAACATTAGCATACAAATCATAACGTACAAAGCCACGAGTTTCCACACGACACCACAAAGCTGATATTTGGTTCCCGAGCTTCAGTTACGGCCCTGCGATGCAAGCCATGAGCGTTTTCTTCTCGCATTCCCAGACTTTGTTCATCGCTGACCTTCTGCATAGTGCCAAGCGGTTTGAATTATAAAAAACCATAACCCACTTACGAGATGAGAGCAAATTGTGTACATTTATAAACTCTGTAACCCTGAATTTTTTTTCAGCTTTTTCAGCTCTTGGGACGTCAGAGTTAACTCCTTAGGGTAGACTTTTGTCGATAAGCCAGTTAGTATTCATGTTCCGAAGGATTAGACCTGATTAGACCTACTAGTCTCTGTCCAACACTAACTTTCAGGCTCCAGCGTCTTTAGAGACTGCACAGGTAGGAGGTATTTGTCAATACAGGCTGTCAGGTAATAGGTATTTGTAAATGGAGACTGCATAGGTAGGAGGTGTTTGTGAATGGAGACTGGACAGGTAGGAGGTGTTTGTTAAGGTAGACTGTACAGGTCGGAGGTTTTTGTGAATGGAGACTGCACAGGTTAGATGTGAATTAGTGTGTAGAGCCTAATGTGTGTACAGGCTGGCTGAGTGCTTGTTCTCTTGTGGTGACCGAAACCAAAATGAAATGAAATGCATCTCTTCTGAACGACCTGATACAGTATCGCTGCACAAAAACCGTGGTATTCATATAGACATAATAATAATAATAATAATAATAAAGAAATTATTCAAGTACCTTCTATCCCACTAACAAGGTTTGCCTACCAGTAACGCACAGCTGTCTGCAACATGACCTGAGAAAATGCCTGTAATTCCAGAGTACGCCCACCCCCCCTCTAAGGACACACGCCCTGCATCCATCACTGCTGCCTCTCTGTGTTTTTTTTTTGTCTTGGCCTGTTGCCTTTTTCAAACTAACTCTATCTGGGTGTTACAATATCTGTGCCCTCATGGACAGACCTTGGACCTCGTGACCCCCCAACCCATTACTGGCTGTCCCAGTGAATGAAAGCCGGGAATGTTTCCGACGTCAGAACCAAATTAGCTGTCACTAGGTTTCAAGTCAATGTCTACATTAGGGAACATCTCTGTAAAGCAGATGCTGCCTTTATAGATCCTAACTAATGCTAGTACCTCAGTTGTGTTATGTTGTGATTTTACTGTAAATGTACTGAGGTGAAGGAATCTGGACCAGGACCTACTCAGGAACCCAAACATTGCCAGAAGTTTAGCAGAGATATACACAAAAATATGAGATGGTAAATGCTACCAGGGATACTTCCAGGAAAAACTGAGCTCCATTAACTTATTTTTAAGTACAATCGATGGCAGCAAAAAGTAGATAATTAGGAAAACTGTGTTTGATCATTGCAACGAAATGTTTACATTTCGTGTTTTAACATTGCATAAAAAGTTTTAAATTATATTTACTGTAACCTGTATGATCAGATGAGTTAAAAATGACAAGGTAAATATAATCCAGGGATCTGGGTCCCTTTCCAATATCCCTAAATTGAATAAATTTATTATTCAAAAAGGCAAAGGCACTGCTATCATGGTAAATCAAGTTGTTTCTGTGTGTCTGTTCGCCGGCTATCAGCCAAATTCACTTTAAGTGAGGATTAAAAATAAAATTAAATAAATAAAAAAAATGCAAAGGCAGGCATGGTGGGGAAACAGAAGAAACTTTATTGAGCTTAATAAAGACTGGAAATGAACCAGATCGCGGGGGATCAGAACAAGAGGGTTGGGCGCAGGCAGCAAGACAGTACAGCATCAATGCCAGGACTGGGGGACAAAGGGCTGGGGAGCACTTTTACGCAAAGACTGAGGAGAGCAAATGAGAGGCAGCTGGAGAAATTAACATACAGGCAGGAATGAGAATTAAGACAAATGAGTGCCGGGGGGTCAGGTGGACGTGGCAGGCAGGGTATGACAGTTATTCTCTTATATTTTACATTGCACATCATTCTTCTGCAAACACTTCCAGAGGTTGCATGGCACTTTGGTTATTTTTGTGACCCAGGCCCATAAGGCAGATTCAGGCATACAAGGCCCCCCCTTCTGCCTCCATACCAACACCAGCATGCTGAATCCAGACCAGGGGAGAATTTCCTTTTTCAGAGTTTCATAATTAGAGGTTTATTTCAGGGTGAGGAAGTGATCCATCCTCTAAGTGGGATAAGTCAGCAAGGGTGCTAATAATTCCTCCCACAATATTTCGGGTAACTTTCCACCTAGTAACTATCTATTACTTTTGTAATTAAGGCCATTGTGTTTATTTGCAGCAGATAGCATATGGGGTGTCTGTGTACTGGGTTATGGAGTTCCACAAACCACTCAGCTTCGGGGGCATTCTCCTCCTAATCTCACGTCAGAGACCTTGAGCACAATCTTAATATACATTGTCATACACAGTAGTCCCCTTTGGCAATTTTGAACTTACTGCTGTTGACTGAGAAATGATTAGTTATCTAGCATCGTATAAAATCAATAAATCTAATAGAGCCATCCATTTTCTTTACCTGCTTGTCCAATACAGGGTGGCAAGGGGTCCAGAGCCTATCACAGGGCAGGAAATGACCCAGGATGCCAACCAATCACAGCAAGCAGCACAGTGACTAACAAGGTCACCTCACACCTCTGACACCAGGGTTAGAGTTTCTGGCTTCATGTGTATGGAGTTTGCATATTCTCCCCTTGTCGTCATGGGGTTTCCTCTGGGTACTCCAAAAACATGCTATGTTTAATTAGAGTTATCAAATTGCCTGTAGGTGTGAATGGTGTGCATGGCCTGTGATGGGTTGGTGCCCCATCCTGGGATGTTCCTTGCCTTGTGCCTGCAGCTTCTGGGATAGGTTCTGGAACCCCGCCCCCCCCAATTCCTGCATAGACAAGTGAGTACAGAAAATGATTGGACGGGCTAATCTTAAATGTTGATTAATGTTGCATTGAATGACGCTACCTGGTTAAAGCCTAAAGATGGCGTGAGGAGAATGGTCTGAGAAGGATGCTCGCGATGGGTTCCTCAGGGACCATCACAAGAACACACACCTCATAACATCAGTGATTCTCCTGGCCTGACTTAACAAGAGCGGCATCAGCGAGGACCGAAGGTAACAGCCTGTATTACACTGTTGTCTGTGACTCGTCTGTGTGGCTCTGTACCAGTAACGGAAATATTATAGTGGAAGCCAGGCCAGGCCTCAGGGGAATAGCCAGGTCTGTGGGCCCTTGAGCAAGGCCCCTAACCCTCCAGCTCCATGGGAGCCAATGCCTTCACTGCCAACCCACTTGTGTGTCATGGAGAGCCAGATGCCGTAGGAATTATTATTATAATTCCTATTATTATAATTCCTTATTATTATTATGCCTGTCTGCTCTTTTGGGTGCATGACTGAGGGGTAACAGGAAGACAGTCTCATTCCAAACAGCTGACCAATGACAGAGGAGCAGAAAGCATGTAGGAACAGCTGACCAATGACAGACAAGCAGAAAGCATGTAGGAACAGCTGACCAATGACAGATGAGCAGAAAACGTGTAGGAACAGCTGACCAATGACAGACGAGCAGAAAGTGTGTAGGATCAGCTGACCAATGACAGACAAGCAGAAAGCATGTAGGAACAGCTGACCAATGACAGAGGAGCAGAAAGCGTGTAGGAACAGCTGACCAATGACAGAGAAGCAGAAAGCATGTAGGAACAGCTGACCAATGACAGATGAGCAGAAAACGTGTAGGAACAGCTGACCAATGACAGACGAGCAGAAAGCGTGTAGGATCAGCTGAGGGTGCTGCCCGTCATATTTACCCTGTGTCCCTCATCATTCTGTTACTTATCTGCCATTTGTTGCATGTAACATCCCCGAAAAGCCAAGATTAACAGCCAACAAATCTACTCAGGCTTTGGGCCAGTACTGTAAATCAACACTGGAAGCCGTATCCAGTAGAACAGTAACATATTCAAAAAGACACGTTCAAAGAAAAGAAAAAAAAAACACAAAATAATTATATATTTTGCTGGTTAATAGGACACAATATAATAGTTCTATAGTCCCCAAAGACGGGAATTTGTCTTGGGACAATCACAAGATCTGGAAGGGGGGGTGACACATTTTCCATTCCACAGCGCATTTAACAACATGTAAGCCTCCGTTTTCTGACAATGTGGCCCATCTGCCGCGCGTGTTGGAGTGAGAGCTCGGCTCGGCTGTGGGCCTCAGTACCCCAACAGCGAGAGATTCAGGGAAGAAATACCCTTTTCTGTCTCAAAAACTCACTGCAACTCCGATATATGCTGAGCTTCAGCGAAACATGGGCTGTTTTTTTTTTTTATATAAACTGGTTCTGAAAAGGTGACCCAGCCGTCCAAAAAAAAAAAAAGAAAATGAGGGATAAGAATGCCGGGTTTAAAAAGAGAAGCCATGATTATAATAACAGGGGAAGGTAATGTTCCGATTTTCTGGCCCCCAGCTCCCCTGGACAGGAGTTAAGTGGGCACAGAGGATATCTGCAGGGGTACGCCCCCATCAGGTGTGAGAAGAGCTCGCCAGATCATTATTAGTGGGCTAGGCGAAGGGGCACAAACCCTACAGAACAATACTAAAGAAGAAAGGTTGGGTCTGCTATCATTCAGCGGTTTTCAGTGGAATTATTTTTTTAAAGTATAAAAAAATATCAGAAGCAGATTATAATGGTCTACAGCTAACAGTAAAGAATGTGTCTTTCTTTAGGGTAATAGGTAACAACATTTATGATTTTAAATGTACATATATAAGCAATATCTTTTTACTGAAAAATAATCGCAAAGCTTCGGTATACTGGTTCCAACATGCCACTGGGTATGCAGTGGAAGTGGCCTATTAGCATGAACCAATCACGGGGCTTATTTGTGTCCACTGTACTTATGCTGCAAGATGCCGAACAGAAAGTGTGCTTTGGCAGAAAGGGGCAGCAGCATGCCCAAGGAGGGCCACCACGCCTGATAAAAGGGGGGAGGCAAGACTGACCCCCAGGGGGGGGGAGGTCAAGGCAGGCTAGCTGTCAGCCCAGAGCCTCCCACAGTGGTGGATTGTCCGCAAAGTGACAGTGAATGATGAATCGCACGCGAGCAAGAGAAGCGTCTTTGTTCGATGGCGCGGAGCATGTACAAGGGTGATGTACCGTTAGCAGGCGAGTTTATGGCCCATTTGCAGAGAGCCTTTGTAGTGATTCGATTGCACTGCCCCTCCTCCATGAAACTCGCTGCTCCCGCGGCGATGGCGTGTAAGTGAAGCAGCGGGAGGCGGCCTGGCTCTCGCCGATCCTGCAGCTCTGTCTTCTGCTCCCCACACATCACCGGCCCTCATGCTCACACATTATTGTGGTCTATTCACACAGCACGCTCAGTCACTTCTGCAGGTGTAATACTAAGTGCTATTCAGCTGACTGACATTCAGTTCTGTTTCTCTACATACTAAAAAATGCCATTTTGAGCACTTATATCTGATGATGATTTATTGCATGTTGTACTGAGAAAATACCGTTTTGAACACATATTTGCTGATGACTGCAATTCTTAGTGCAGCCAGCAGGTGGAAGCACTAAAACAGTTCAGACACATGAAAACCCTTAGTTTAATATTGGTATGAAAACCTGTGCACGCTTGTGCAAGATTGGTGTGTTTATTCACAAACACATGCACTTGCACACACATGCGCCTCACAGAAACTACACATACACAGACGCGTAATTGTAAGCACATAAACACACACAGTCCACATAGTCCTCAGCTCCACATTTCTAACAAGCCCAAACACCACATGCTGCAAAGATAAATACTTAACACTGTTTAATTGCTTAAGATTATCTACCAAAGGTAGGACTTGTTTTCAGCAGTTCCAAAAGCACCGTTGCACCGCGTTCAACCAAGCTGACCAACCCGGGGCTGTGCGGCCTTCCCCACTGCCCCCCCCCCCAGCCACTGGAGCTCCTGAATGCCCCACAATCTGTCCAAATCTGGTCCTGCGGGACCTGCAGACAGTCCATATTTTTGCTGGAGAAATAAATTAATAAATGTGGGCTATCTAGCAGGGAGCAGGGAGGGAGCTGCTGCTTGGGGTGAAGCAGAGACCTCGCTCACACAAAGAGGACGGCTCTCTTTTGGCCAGGATACCGAGCATCGCCTCCTGCCTACTGTGGACAGCTTAGTGGCAACACGGGAGCTGGGATTTTCTCCCTTCGCTGTCTAATTAAATCAGGGCCTACATCTCACCATTGGGAGAAACTGCCTTTGAAACCTTATCTGTCTGTTTTCCCCTATTGATCATGGAATGGTCTGCTCGGGACGTCAGTACTGAAATCTCAGTCATGTGAAATGTAAACCGATGGTATTAGTAGCCTGTCTGCAGATACAGCTGTCTGAGCTGAGCTGACCTAAACAGGCCAATCAGAACAGAAAATGATCGAGGAACTTCCACAAGGAAAGCGTCTTGTGACACACCTGACCCCTTTTACCAGACAAGCACACCTGTGCTCTGCCTGTGAATACTGCTCTCTTTGGGGCTGGGGGCATAGAGCAGTGATAGCCTTAATTCTCAGGCATCTGCAGAACATTGCGTGAGAACCATCTCAGTGATAAACAGGCCCTCGGGGACCAGAGTGGCTCAGGTAATAGCAGAGTGTTGGTGATTTGAATCCCAGCCATGCTCTACACGTGGGTTTTGCAGATAATCTGTGAGGGGCCATGTCTCCTCCTGTACCCCAAGGACAAGCATTCAAACTCTTCTTTGTCTTCTGTGCATGTGTGTGCCTGGCAGTAGAAGTGAATCCTTCCAATGAAGCCCTGGGGAAGGTCTCACCCCAGAACTACCTAAGCGGTATTTAAAAAGGCTCAGCCAGCTCTTTGCCAGCACACAGCGGCTCCTCAGACTGCACTCTGCCCACAAACCATGACAGCTCATCTCCACCGTCGCCCGATGGTCTTCATGTTCAAGCTGGACTGGACTGCACCTCAAAGTCAAAGTAAAGTCTCACGTCAAAATGTCCTACAGAAAAAAATATATAAAACTAATAAGGCTTAGCAAGAATAAAATCATAATACAGGTTAACTGGAACACAAAGTCTGTCACCAGTAACCTAAGGGACAGTTAGTTACGTGTAGATCAAGGCAGACTATAAAACCACAACCAAAAACATAAACAGCCTCTCAGGATGACAGTACCATCAACTGTATTAAAAAATGTGCCTTTGTCAAGGGGAGATTCCAGGGGAAAGTCACTCAAAGAGCTATGTAAACAAGTCTGCAAGAATCCCTTTTATTGCAAACTTCGGGTCACTAGCTGTAGCCTACACAGTTCCTGACCATAATTAGTTAATTAGTGCATGAATGTGGAAACTCACTTCCTGTCTCGTATGAGATGACAGTTTCCTTTATAGCAAACATCCAGGGGAAGTTTTCTTCCCAGGTACTTTTGTTTGGCATGGCTGGCTGTGACAGAAATGCAACAAGAAGCATGCGAAGACCAGGCCAAAGGAATAATAAATATACAGTATGTCTTATAATAAAGTACTTCGCAATTTACAGGAATATATTGGAAAAAAACAGACACATGGGATAGGACCTCACCAGCAAAAAGCCCCATTATATAAAACACCCACGGGATGGGCACTTTCACCATAAAACCTCAGCTGAACAGCACATTGTAGAACTTAAGTAATAGTAGGTGGGTTTGTGGGTGCCAGGGAGGGTTTGCAGTGGCTTCTAAGCAGCAGCTGGCCCACCAGGTGTGGCAGCTGGCAGAATCGCCGTCAAAACATCTCCCCTGTGCTGAGAGGGACCTCTACTGCCCCCAGTGTGTAGATGAGGCAGACTTGGCATGCCATATCTACAAGAGCCCAAAATTGACCTGGACCAGACCTGATCTGGTGTCATATTTCAAATCACTGGCACTCAAAATACGATAAAGAGCAACAGCTATTTCCCCATCCTCCATCTAATTAACCACTGCTGTACATTTACTGTAAAAAAAATAATAATAAAACACCAATGACAGACAGAAGTGTTAAAACAAGCTCTGGTCTCACTGGGAAAAAGCCCGAGAAAGGGCTCAGGTGTAAGACGAGAGGAAGGAGAGGAGAGAGGAGGAAGATGGGGACTCGTTTGGCGCTAAGTGCCAATCACTGGATGTGAGCATCACATCTCACACATCACGCCCATGCACTGCCAAGAGGAAGCACCAGTGTAGTGCCCGCCCCCCCCCCCCCCCCCCCCCCCCCCCCCCTAGCAGCAGCCCCAACGCAAAACACCACGACTCGACACGCAGCAAAAGAAGAAGTCGC
>JAODKM010000038.1:1342204-1354331 GCA_026780845.1 Petrocephalus sullivani
GCCGGCGGCGGGGCGCGCAGGCCACACCCCCCCCCCCCCCCCCGCCCCCGCCCCCGCCATTAGCAATTAGCACATCACAAGTGAAATCATTGTCATCACATCATCACAGTGAATCGTTTCTCAACCCGCTGCACACAGGGCATTACACGTGCTGCTTTTCCATCTAGTGGAGCTCTTATTAATTTAGACTTGGCTGAGATTTCAGGCCCCGCTACCCTGGCCAGGAGGTGCTGCCAGAAGATGGACTGATGGACAGATTATCAATTAACTGAATTATTCACCATGCAAATCACATGACAGAACACGAACCCTGTTAACCAGAAACATTAAACTCACTATACCTCATGCTTTCTGAAACCCGAAGAGGACTACGCGTATTAACTTAATTTATTTAGCGCAATTAGTCCTGTAGTAATTGTTTGAAGGCTACAATTGAATAATTGATTCATTAATAAGTGGGCGGGGCTTGTGCGTAGCGTGGCTCAGGGTTCGTGTGCCGGCTCCCTACTGTTGCCCACAGACATGCACATTTGCTGGATTGCTGCGTCTTCCTATCATCTCTACCTTCTGCTGGACAGTGCACAATTACACCACCCCCCCAAACCCTCTACTGGAAAAATGGTGGGCCCTACGTAACAGTAACCACCATTAAAATTGCTATTCCAATTATTGCTTTAACTTAACTGAAACATTAAGGCTTTGGGAAACATGATATCATTCCAAATGTGCTCAGTTTTATGGGGTCAGTCTACAGCCACATCCGTCCATCCATCCATCTTCCCACCACTAGTCCTGGTCAGGGTACAGCTAATAAGACATCCTCGATAAAATAACACTCACCTCCATGAACTCCTAACGTGATATGAGCTGGTTCCCTGAAATTTCCTGTCCTAATAGGTAGTTTCCAGATCTTTCAGGCTTCTAAAGTGACCAGACGTTTCAGGATCTTTTCTGTGATGTGAACGGTAGTTCTTCGGAGGGGTGAAGCATTCTGTGAAGTGCTGACATATATTCTAATATAACTGGTATTTTCCAGATCTGAGTAAATGTTATCAAATTTCATTGGAAGATTCCGGATGTGACTAATTCTTCCATAAAGTTCCCTGGAAGTTTCCTGAACCTGTTTACAATATTATAACTTACATCTGCTCTTTGGCCTCTCTGGCTTTATTAGAAAGCCAAGGACACATGGCTTGCCCACACCCAGCCACCCTCTGTCTCAGCACAACAGCTGTGGGCAGTAGGACGTAGAGGCTGAAGAATAAAGGTCTCTATTTCAGGATACGGTGATGGAGCTACAGCTAGACCAGTGGTCAGCGACTAGTGGAACCGCTCTGGATCCGGACCGCATAATGAATTCCAACCCATATGTCAGCAAATTTTTTCGGACACAGTGGACCTTGGCTCTGTATTGTTGACGGAATTTGGCCCTCATCATGAGGCAATGGGGAGCACGTCTTCATGGGAAACCCAATCATCGACATTCCATTCATCCTCTCTCACTGGCCTGTACAATTTCCAGCTTCCAGTACCTAGTGAGGTAAATCATTATTGGTATGGATTAAATTCATCTTGCTTCATCGCCAGATCTTTCAAAGCTTGGTTACAGCTTTAGGCCTTGATTTCCCTTCTATCATACAATACAGATATGCCTTCTTTTTTAAACCCAACAACAATACAAAGATAATAGCAAATAGAAAAAAAAATCCTCTTTAAACAGTCTCAGGATCTGTGGTCTTAATGTTGCAACCATATACACGTGATTGTCAATCTGTAAGGAATTCCCAACCAATGAAAGACAGCAACATTGTCTCCACGGTCCATCTACAACCTGTAAATTGTAACCACTGAATAGCAGCGGAGAAGCCAAATAACCATGCCCAATGCTCTGGATGTCGCTGAATTAGGTAGCTAATGCTAGCGTGCAAATCACCCCTCCGAATAACCTTCCCTGGGGTATTGTTCAGCTGATGCTGTTTCATTTTGCAAACATTGCTGGAACATTCTGTGCAGTGTCTAGGCAGGTTCTGCTGCCCTGAGTTGGGCATTCAGGCTTGTTATTTACCAAGGAGCGCACCTTATACATGCTGTATTATGGAACAGAGGCCCAAGGTCCCTAGGCTCAGTCTTTGAGTTGAATAATGACTGTAGTTAAGTAGGAGCTCTGTTTATGTATGCTGTTTGGGGTGGCATGCAGTTCAAAGGGTCTCAGTAACAAGGCCAACAGGGTAATCCTATCACTGTTGGGCACTTAAGCTAGGCCTTTAACCCCAAAATGCTCAAGGGGTACTGCAAGCCATCTCAGCCTGCTCTCTGACCCTAAGCTCGTACATCACTTCGGACACAGTGGTCCACAGAAAAATGAACGTAACGAGTAAATATATAAACACCTTGCGGTCAACAAATCTTTTTCATCTAATTGTTTTAAACCACGTTTTGGCTATTTTCAGGGAGACCAAAGTAAAACAAGGAAACCAGTGATGAAAGCACAGGTAGGCGTCGGGATGCTTCTGGGAGGTATCCGCCCCTCCGCTGTGTTTAACGTAAGAAAGGGGCGTCGGGATGCTTCTTGGAGGTATCCGTCCCTCCGCTGTGTTTAACATAAAAAAGGTCTGATCTTGTGGCCCTGGTACAGTGATCCAGCGCACAGAGACTTTATATGAGGCAACGAAGGCCATCAGATGTCCTCAGCAGATCGCATTTTTTTCAGACTCGTGGCTTCCGAAGTGGCCTGAGTAGCAGAGTGACTCACACTCCAGTTACGTAAGGCGTCATTGTTATTTTCACTTGCGAGAAGTCGTAAAAACGTCATCACAAACCACCAGTCCACCATTACCAGGACCAAACACACAAACAAGTAACCACATCTTAATGAGATACATTGTGAAAACCAAGACATGAGCAGTGATGGATCTCATGAAAACACAGGCGGATAGCTCATCAGAACATAACCAGGGTGTAACACAACAAACTTGGTGGAAATGCTGGAGGTCTCGGGATGTTCACAGCATTTCAATCAGCCTGAAGGATAATTACATAATAAGTCGAGCATATAAGAGAAGGTCATTCAGCTAATTGTGCTTGCCTGGATATTTAATATCTAAGTTATGATAACATTGTATGCTTTTGCTGATATGAGAAAATTCAAGGTCTATGCCACAGACACACTGCTAGGAAGATTGTAGTACTGTAAAAAGCAGCCCTGTCAGATTTTCTGCATTTATGTAATTTTCACATATTCAGCCAAAACTGAATATTACATAAAAGCCAAGCTGAGCCCCTGTAGCGATTAAGCAGTATGAGCGGCTAAATAACACACAAAGACAATTATTTATTTACTGAAGAAAATGGTGCTGCATGGAATGTCCCCATTCAGCACATATCATCTTCATGCATAACTTTTAACTGTCCTGCATGAGCCTCCAGCACTACCACTGGGTAATTTGATGATGCTCCCCCACCAGCACCACCGCTGGGTAATTTGATGACGTTCCCCCAAGTCACAGTCCTCAGCATTTTCACTGCTTCTCAAACTGCTTGAGTACTACGTCTGAGCTGATGACCACAACTCAGATCTGGACTTGTGATGAAAATCTGCTAGCGTTTCACCTCACTGTCTTGCCGCCTCACCCCGCTACACTTCAGCTCACGAAGGGACAATCTGACATTCTCTAGTGGAACTCACCAATAAAGAGCACAATTATGGCGTGTGAGCTGTCCAAAACACCGTGCAGCGAGACATCTCCAGACCTTTATATAGTCAGTATGAAGTCAGTATGAAGTTCTTCTTGTGGAACATACTGTTTAGCAATCTTCAGATACAACAGGACTCACACTTGCCAAAAACATCAATTTTTGACTGTCCACAGGGTGCTGTTCAATGGATCATAAATGCTCCCATCATACAGACGGCAAAATTGTAGTGAGCATTAACATTCACCATAGCCAACAGACTCATCCTTGTTATTCTAGCAAGAATAACATTTCTGTGTTTACTAAAATAAAGAGTGGCTGACCCGAAATAAGTATTTATTTTTTTACCCACCTAATGATGGCACATTTTAACATGTCGCACACAAAACATTTGGAGTCATTCTTTCCAAGTAGGGAAACAACAGGGGCATCAGCAGGTAAAAACGCAGGAGCTCAGGAGTAGGAAAACAACATAGGCCTCGGCAGGCAAAAAGGCAGGAGCTCAGGAGTAGGGAAACAACAGGGGCTGACATCAGTGACCAGACTGGGGAGAACAGGACAGGGAGGCACTCTTATACAAGACTAACGAGGGGGCAAACAGGCGGCAGCTGGAGTGATCCACAGGAGGGCTGACATCAATGACCGGACTGGGGAGCACAGGACGGGGAGGCATTCTTATACAGGACTAACGAGGGGGCAAACAGGCAGCAGCTGGAGTGATCCACAGGAGGGCTGACATCAATGACCAGACTGGGGAGCACAGGAAGGGGAGGCACTCTTATACAGGACTAATGAGGGGGCAAACAGGCAGCAGCTGGAGTGATCCACAGGAGGGCTGACACCAATGACCGGACTGGGGAGCACAGGACGGGGAGGCATTCTTATACAGGACTAACGAGGGGCAAACAGGCGGCAGCTGGAGTGATCCAAGGGAGGGCTGACACCAATGACTGGACTGGGGAGCACAGGACGGGGAGGCATTCTTATACAGGACTAACAAGGGGCAAACAGGCGGCAGCTGGAGTGATCCACAGGAGGGCTGACATCAATGACTGGACTGGGGAGCACAGGACTGGGAGGCACTCTTATATAGGACTAACGAGGAGGCAAACACGTGGCAGCTGAAGTGATACACAGGAGGGCTGACATCAATGACCGGACTGGGGAGCACAGGACTGGGAGGCACTCTTATACAGGACTAACGAGGGTGCAAACAGGCGGCAGCTGGAGTGATCCACACGAGGGCTGATGTTAAGGACCAGACTGGGGAGCGCAGGACGGGGAGGCACTCTTATACAGGACTAACGAGGGGCAAACAGGCGGCAGCTGGAGTGATCCACACGAGGGCTGATGTTAATGACTGGACTGGGGAGCACAGGCCTGGGAGGCACTCTTATACAGGATTAATGAGGGGGCAAACAGGCGGCAGCTGGAGTGATCCACATGAGGGCTGATGTTAAAGACCGGACTGGGGAGCACAGGACAGGGAGGCACTCTTATACAGGACTAACGAGGGGCAAACAGGCGGCAGCTGAGGTGATCCACAGGAGGGCTGAAACGAGATGTGAGGCAGAACAGGGGACAGATGCGGCTTGTTAGCCCTGTTAGGTCGAAAATGAGAGGGGTAGGAAGGCAGAGCATGATGTGTATGTTTAGGAATGCATCTTTATTGCAGATCTATTCAGGTGACACTCAATGTAAAAGATTGATAATGTCATAGATGTATTAAAAACTTGGGACGTTCACATCGTCGTTGTTCAGACTGAAGGATATCCTGACCTTTGATGTTGGCAGTCCTGAAGTGACCAACACAGCGGCACCATTCTCTGAAATGGCGCCATCTTGTTTTCTCCCAGCAAGCTTGCTTCAAGGTTTCGTGAAAATTCCTCTTATCAGCAGGAACTCTCAAGTTCCTACAATGGAAACGTGATTGTTCCCACCACTGCACATGTAGAGGAAATTAGCTTAGAGGGCTTGTTGTTCTTCAAAAGCGAGATAAGAATTCCATAGTCATGCAAGGTTTCAGATGTATTTTTTTAAATTTTGACAAAGAGTCAACATAATCATTCTAGAGAATGTGCTGGTATGTGCTTCTGGCCTAACGCCAATGCAAAGCCACATGGAAGTCTGGGAGAGAGCGAGAGAGAGAGAGAGAGAGAGCGAGCTCTCAGCTCTGCCTGCTCGCATTGGGGGCATTACGAAATGTTGATTTAGGGCAAATTGGTGCTGAAAGCCCCACCTTTCCTGCAGATGAAGGCAGAAGAAGAGCACGGTGCTCCTGGGATCATGCCCTGCCCATGGAGCTCCAGCATCATGCCCTGCCCATGGAGCTCCAGCATCATGCCCTGCCCATGGAGCTCCAGCATCATGCACTGCCCATGGAGCTCCAGCATCATGCCCTGCCCATGCAGCTCCAGCAGCCAGACAAGGCATCCTCTCCTGCATAATAATAATTTATCATCATTATTGTGAGTGAGAGTCATCTGGTCATATCTGCCTTGTATCATGTCTTTGAGCACATTAAGCCCCCTTTCAAATCTAGATCATATTTCCTCTCCACACAGTGCCTCGTCCCATGATAAGAAGGATCTGAAGTGTTCTTTTGCCAAGAAAATCCTCACCCTGTATTGGCTAGAAATAGTGAGTACAGTGGTCCCTCACTATAGTGTGGTTTACCTTTCCCGGCCTCACAGTTTCGCGGATTTTTTTTAGTGCAATTTTACAGCGCATGTGTTCTGCGTCCTGATTAGCGCATTGTGTTCTGGGTCCTGATTGGCTGTAGACCATTGTTACTCAATCAATCTCCTCCGTGCCGTGTTTCCTGTACAGTACAGAATGCATTCAGCTTGTCAAATTTACATAAATCTCGCTAGCAGTGTGACTCTGAAGTGCTGTACTATATGTTTGTAATATGTTTTATATATGTTTTTCGCCCCAACAAACCCAACAATGTTGACAAAACGTTTTGCACTGTCAAAGGCACCTGCGGTAGCACCCAAAAGGCAGAGGAAGATGCTAAGAAAAGTGTATAAAATATGTAGTGAGGGGTTTAAAACTACTTTGCGAATTTCGCTTATTGCGGGTTATTTTTAGAACGTAACTCCCACGATTAACGAGGGACCACTGTACATACAGAGCCGCTTGATGTATTCCGCCCGTTGGGACCATTCAGTGCGGAGGGCGGTGTAGCTGATGTGACTTCAGCAGAGGGCCCGTGGGCCGAGGCGAGAGATCCGTGCCTGAGCAGCCAGCAGGTGCAGGGATGCCCTGATCCATGCCTCCCCAGCTGGTGCAAGACGCTGACTCACGGGCACCGTGACAGCTTGACTCTGTGGCTTCATTCAGCGCTCAGGCACGTTACGGCAGTCTGTCGCATTCTGAAGTCACTCTGTCACAGTCTACTTCCTGTGTCATCCTAGGACTACGGAAAAAAGCGATAAAATATAAACCAAGCAGCTAACTAAGAAAAAGTGTATCTGTAATTTTGGTGATTTTCTGATTTTTGGTGTGCTACCCAATATAAAATCAATATTTAATTCTGTGAAAAGCTTATAAATGAGTAGCCAATAGAAATCCTGCTTTTTTTCCAACATAACAAACTCCTCTCTGCATGCCGCATGTCCCGTGAGCTCATTGTCTCCATATGTGTTGCGTGTTAGACAGGTATGCAGTGCTGGTGAACACAAGCGATGCACTCACATCGTCTCAAGCATCGAACATTATAGGTCATAGATAAACCCTTCGGGATAAAGATGAACTTTCAAGTTTCTGCGAATTCTGTTAAGTCAGTGAGTAGCCTTGGGCACTGCATGCAAGCCTGTACACTGTCTTATTATTCCCTGTGCGATAAATGACCCCATAATATTGTGCACTGTCCCAAAATGAACTGCTTAAACATGAGTGTCTTATTCAGTTTTAGAGTTATCAGGCCATTTATTTCTTCCACTGCATACTAAATGTGCTGAATGTAATTAGTCACACAGTACAGTATGGAAATGCATAACCTGAAAATCCATGGGGTGTGGAGGGTGTGCATTGTCCCCCACAGTCAGCTTCAAAGCACACTCGATCTCTCAGTCGCCTGCTGTCTTAGAGTTAATTTAACAGGTAAGACACCCTGTGCTATGAATAGACACTTAGGGCACCTGACTGCAAGTGAATGTGAAAATGTACAAGCCAACATTCAAAAATGAATTAAAATTCGCCTGTACAGAGATCTGGGACCTTAAGGGCAGTGTAAGAAGCATCATTAACTTAAAAACCCAACTGACATGTTGTTAGAGCTGAAATCAGGTATATTTATAGCAATTAATGACATTAAACACAAATAGTGAAAGGGCTTGATTGTCTGTGCACCGGACATCGAGAGTTTTACTTTATCACAGTGTAACGAGAATGTCTTTGTAACATTCCGAGATATAATTTTATGATCTGTGTTCGTTGCTCTTTGTTCACCTAATGAATGAACTAATCGACGAATGAATTAATGTTATATTTCATGGCAGCCTCCTGCATTGGCAGGCCGAACATGCATAGTAATAAGGAGCAGGCCCATTGCCCTTTGGCAGGCCTTCACCCATACAGTCGATTATTGTTAGCCTCCAAACAACATCATTGGGTCAGCTATAGGCTAATGTTGATTTGCACCAAATGAGCTGGAGTGGGATCAGCTTTAGCATCTCTGACCCCTTTTGGTTATTTTATTAAGCCTTAGCTCTGTGCGATGAGGCTGTGATATTCCACTCTAAGTGCCACGTGGAGTGCTACATTTACCTTTGCTGTTTGGTAAGTATTCAAAGGGCACAGTGAGGTCTAGGCCCGTCTGTCAGGTTTAGTTTGGTCACTGGATTAGCCGTTCAACTAGTTGCTACTCTGTTAACTACTAGGACCTATTTATATGATGCCAATATCTAAAACAAAACACTTTTCATATATCTATACCTTTATAATTACATCAAATGTTATGACAGTCCATGAAGATGAATACCTGGTACATACTACTTTGCCATACATTACTTTTGTTTTATTTGTTGAACTGATAAAAGTTATCAGTATGAATCTAACTTCTTTATGTGCTATATAACAATATATAACATATAACAAGACAGTATATAACATAAAATCTAAGCCGTGAAGCTCGGCATCCCCAGAGAACGGGGCTCGATTTCAGTTCGATATTTAACTACAGCGAAAGAATGCTGAGTGATAAATGTTGATGTTTTGTACATTACAATTCAGTTAATAATTGCAAGCCTCTGTTGGCTGTTTCCCTGGAGTAGCAGTGATGTAACAGGTTAATTGTTGCCAGTCAGGATGATTAATTATGCTCAAGACAAAGACAGCCAGCACTGCCTTGGCCATCACATGTCCAAAGGCTTCTTGTCAGACTTTTACATAAACTATACCGACACTATCAGTGGAGTGGCAGCCACTGTGTCAGTCCTGGTTCTGGTACCTTATATCTGAGCAGGCTCCTGCTGGCTCATCTAGCAAGGCCCTTAAGTCCACAGACACCTTATGGGTGAGCATGGGAAGGGAATACTTATCTTCATAAATGTAGTTTCGGGTTAAAGCCAGAGCCTGATGTGATACATGTGAATCTCGCTACTCAGAAGGCAAAGATGATTGATTGGCTCCTGTCCTGTATAGAGCCTTGAAAAGGGTTTATGAGTTAATATGTCAGCATGACATAGATCTACAAACACCCCAGTCTGGCCTTTTTCTCAAGCTTTCACTTAGAGAGCAAATATGCATTGTTGTTGATTACACTAACGATTCTAATATCTGGGCTAGCAGTAGATCACAGCAAGAAGCCCTCGGCCATTCAGGACACATAACTGCAGAAGAATCTCTGCTTGTGTGACAGAGCAGAGGGACACAGACATCACGGCGATGCTCGGCAGTCCCTTTGAGCAAACTCTGTGTCAGTCAAACCCTGATTGTACCTTTAGTCTACTTCAGGAGTAAATGCAGAGATTTCTTAGAATTTTCTTGCAAAATCTCTGCTGTAACAAAAGGAGAGGAATTTGAAATACACAATAATAGGAAATACAGGAAAGCAGATGGTTTGATTGTGGAAAACGATTTTCACTTGCCTGTACTGAGCCTGAGAACATGCAGACCTGTCTGGACTCCTCTTCTAATCCTAGCTGGATCCCCTGAGTCTCCATTGTGTGTGATTTAAGAGCTTAAGTGTTTCCTCAGGTGGTTTATCTCGTAAGCTTCTTTTTATGACTCATCCGCGTGATGCCGAGGACCAACCCGGGAGCGCACACAGCCTCTGCCTGTTAGCTGCACTCCCGGCGTCCTGCTGATGGGGGCGCTGTGTCTATGACCGGTGGGCAGAGGGCACATATGATGGGTACAGGCCATGCCCATGGTGACAAACTCATGCGTGTCGTACATAACATATGATCCAGCCGGTTTTCTAAACTGTCGGTTAGTCTGCACAACACGCAGAGGACACGCAAATGCCGCATACGTCAAGCAGTCCAGTCAAATCTCAACGCCGTTACAAAGAAATGCAGGCAGAAAATGAGGCGAAATAGAGTTTGTCTGGGACTTTAAAAACTGCTTCACACATAAAGCAACACAGACAGACAAGGGAAAAATGAGTAAATAAATAAATGTGCTGTGCAAAGCAGTGAAAATTATAGGGCTTGACTCTGGAAATACGATAGCTTGTTGGTGCTTGGGTTGGTGGGGTGAGCAGGACTGATGAGGTGGAGCTGTGCTGAGGAGTCCGATGGCATGAGGAAGAGAGCTGGTCTGCAGTCACATCCGCACCCTGCAGCACACTATTATATAGATTACATTTATTTGTATCAATTTGCCTGGGTCTCTGTATTTCCCCATGTCTCTCCCGAATCCCCCGGGTCTCTCCCCAATTTCCCCAGGCCCTCTCCATTTGCTTGGGTCTCTCTGTATTTCTCCATGTCTCTCTCAAATCTCCTGGGTCTCTCCCCTGATTTCCCCAGGCTCTCTCTATTTGCCTGAGTCTCTCCGTATTCCCCATATCTCTCTCGAATCTCCTGGGTCTCTCCCCTGATTTCTCCAGGCTCTCTCTATTTGCCTGAGTCTCTCCGTATTCCCCATATCTCTCTCGAATCTCCTGGTTCTCTCCCCTGATTTCTCCAGGCTCTCTCTATTTGCCTGAGTCTCTCCGTATTCCCCATGTCTCTCTGATTCCCCCTGGTCTCTCCCAGATATCCCTGGGTCTTTACATATTTTCTGCCTCTTCTTCCAACTGTCCTTCCATCTCCCCATTTCTCCAGATTCTCCGCATCCACACATGGTTGTGCGGCTCTATTTCCTCCCTGCTTGGTAAATTTTATGGGCTGGTGGGGACCCCTGTAATGTTGGCGAATATGTTTCAGAGTGGTCTAGAGTTTAGGACATAAAAGTCATTTTAAAAAGCCAGAAGCACAGTCTTAGGGGATGTCAGGGATGGTACAGATGAGCACACTCAGCAGCACCAGTAAATCATAAAAGAGGTTAGTGAGAGGGTATCCAGCGGATGGGATGAGATTTTATTGTAGGGGTGGCTTTGGACAGACTCTGAGTGGGCAGCATTGTGGGCTCATACCTCCACAGTTGGCTCTGTTTGCGTGAAATTTGCATGTCCGCTGCTCTGAGTTCTCAGGTTTCCTCCCTAGTCTAAAAACACACAATCAGGTGTTCTAAAATCACTCATAAGGTAAAAGTGTGTGTGCCTAGTGATAGGCACGTGTCCCCCTCCCTAGTGCCCTGTGCTGTTCTGGATGGCTCCAGATTGATTGGGATCTTGCACTGGATGAGTGGCTGTGCAGTCTTACTGAAGGCTGGTGAAACGGCACAGGTGCTGTGTCCTTAGTCCTGTCAGTGTTTAGTAAACACCAATGAAGAAAGAATTGCCTTTTCTCTTGCCCTTAAGCCCGTAGTAATGGCCGTCGGAGCATTGCGCAGAGCTTTTCTGCTGTGTGACACCGTCATTTCATGCTGACTGGAAGAGCAGTCCGTTAATAGTTTTCCAGCCTGCGGCACTGCGGCTTAAAGGAACGGCTCATTACACCGCAGCGAGTACATAAACAAACATTCCCGCTACTCCGGCTTTCAAAGGAGCTGTTTGATCTGCCACATATCTCAGCGCCGCATTATAATAATGATGTTACTGATGCTGTTACCTTTAAAGTATCACGATTTCCCTAATAAACTTCGATAAAATATTACTGCCTTGAAATATCACGGCAGTCTTTTTCATCGCATGTGTTACTGCATTCCCAAACTCACCCAAGAGGCCGTTATATCTTACGGCTGATTTATACTTCTGCGTCAAGGAAAAAGTGTCTGAGTAATGCCCCCCCCCCCCCCCCCCCCCCCCCCCCCGCCCACGCCCCCACCCACCACACACCCCACACAACCAAAAACGGACAACAACCACCAAAAAAATGAACAA
>JAODKM010000038.1:1362889-1380748 GCA_026780845.1 Petrocephalus sullivani
TCTGAGGGGGGAAAATATGCAGACTCCACACATACAGACATGTTATAATAATAATAATAATAATAATAATAATAATATACACTTCAAGCCAAGCCATTGCAAAAAGCACCTGGCACCATTATGACATATTGTGGTAACAATGTATCATTTCATGTCTTCTTTATCATTTCCAAGGCATATCACCATGAATTAACCTCAGTTAAATATTTAGGGCAGGGTCTCAGATTTGGCAGAAGACATGCAGGAGCGTATTCTTGATGGCCGAGTGCCATCAGAGGGCGTGCTGCTCGATGATGGTGGTAGTAAAGCAGGCCAGGCCGCTGGCAGTAAGCGTGCTTGGGGCCACATGCTGGGGGGGGGGGGGGGTGTGGCCGTCTGTGGCTCCACCTCACTCAGTTGCACCAAAGGCTCCGTCAGCCACCACAGCTGCTATTACAACCTATGACCAGCAGGCTGTGCAGTGGCTATGAAGCTACACTCTTGTGCATATTGAGCTGAGGAGGAATGACCTTGATGGCTTAAATTATACTGCATGTCAGTTGTTTGGGCAAAATGTATCAGACAGGCTTTGTGTTAATTACTTTGCCCAACGGTAGGCTAATGTCGGTATTCTAAGCATGTTTATGCTAGGCTAAGCTTGGTTATGATGTTTGCTGTATTAGTTATAATGCATTTAAATGCATTTTCGCCTTACAGTTTTTTTGTCTAATGATAGATTTATCGGAACGTAACCCCATTGTAATCTGGGGAGTGGCTGTAAATATCTATGAAACTTAATAATGAATCTTTGTTTTTCATTTTATTATTTAGCAGATTTTATTTTTTTTATCTATGGTTTCATTAGATGTGTATGTAACTAAAATGAACTATTATTAAAATGCAGACCTGGGAAAGAATCTGCCAAAGAAATATTTCATCTTGCAGGGATAATTCAGGCTGCAGCTGCTGACGAACAGAAGCCCTGAAATTGCTGATGTCAGAGGCAGAGAAATTCCATATGCTCTGCATACCTGGCCTGGACCGCAGAAAGGAAAACGTTCCTAAGATAAGCCCTACATGGTCGCTTTTATGAAACGTGATTTATAATTTAACGCATTCTCAGAGAAAGGTATGTACACTAATTAGAGTAATACAGGTTACGTTCCTACCACTCAAAGACACACATTTCATCACATTTGGTCCCCACAATAAAATAATTACAAATACACACGCACACGCGCGCACACACACACACACACACACACAGTGTACTTCATAGGAGGTGTCATGTGCGTAGGTGCGGCAGTCAGATGTAATGTCAGGTAAGAGCCTGTCCCTCGAGCTCCCTCATGGAAATCTATAGCCTGCAGTTAGTTTAGCTCACGCTAAACGCATCACCCACCGTGACCCCCCCAGAGGCACTGGCATCAAAGGCACGACATTAGGGCCCCGCGGAGGTGAAAAGGCCAGTGCAGAGGAGCTCCACAGGGAAGGGCCTCCTTCCAGAACTGACATCCTCTGGCACGCTCTCCTGGGCCTTCGGGGAGGGTGGGAGTTTAGCCATTACGTGGAAAAAGTAAGAAAATTCATTCGAAATTCATTCAAAATTCTTTCCACAGTACCAGCATGACTAATGGGCTAATGGCTCTGTCAGTAAGATACCCGTATGGCTGCATGCCTACACAAGCATGCTCATCTCCTGGGTGAAGATAGTACTGCAGGTGCAGGGAGAAGTCATGCTCGCTCCTCCTGGGGGACGCCACGCCCCGACTCTGCTGCGTGAGGCCGCCCCTCGCTCCTCCCGGGGGACGCCGAGCCCCGACTCTGCCGCGTGAGGTGAGGCCGCCCCTCGCTCCTCCCGGGGGACGCCGAGCCCCGACTCTGCCGCGTGAGGCCGCCCCTTAGCTTGCTGCCATTGTCAGGCCCAGGGGTGACTCTTCACCTTTCTAATCGCACATTAAAAACATTGGCTTCCAGCCCACTGCCACAATCTCCGAACAGCGGACAGAATAAACAAACCAACGAGCGATGAGCGATTGAATCAGTTTCTGTGAAATCCAACTCTAAAGGTGTTTCCTTGTTTTATCAGTCAGGTTAGATAGTGACACACAAGAAGGGGCTTTTTCTGTCACCTGGTCGACCGCCCGGCTAATGACATGACACATGACGTCACAGCTTGGGGCTGAAAAGCTCTGGCTGTACTGGGGCGCTGGTCAGGGCCGGCATGGGTTTCCTGGCAGATTCAGGGGGCCCAACATATGACAGGAGCCCTTGAATTTGTAAAGCACAGCCCTGGAGCTGGTTAAGCTGAACCTGAACTCCTGGACCCAAAGCCCGGTAACAGCCCGAAAAAGGAAACAGATTAGCAGTCTTCTGTGTCCCGTCAGTGACATGATGGGGCCAAAAGAATAAACCCTGCCCCCCCCTTCTCGGCCTGTGTCATTTCATCTCCCCCATCAGGCCCATTAGGGAGAGACGGCCTCATGTGAAGGTCACCGGAGGTCAGTGCTGCGGATGGGGCCTTGCCAAAAGGTCGAGCGAGCTGACAGCGCCCCCCCCCCAACCCCGCGAGCTCCTAATCTGTCAGGGCGGCTCCAGGCCTGCCGCACCGCTGATGTCTGCCCCAGCTTGCAAGCGAGCATTTCCCCAACAGGGCCGGGAGTGACGGGCAGCCGCGGGGATCGCGGAGATGGCGAAAGTGTCCTGGCAGGAAGTACTGCCATAAAGGCAGCTGTGAGCAGAGCGTGGGGGGGTGCCAGCACAGCGGCCTCCCTCTAAGAGGGCCCTCCATCGCAGCCCACAGTGCAGTCCATCCAGCCCCACCATAGACACCATTATCTCTCCACATCAAGGACATGTCAGGGCTGTGTGGGAAAACACCCCTGAAAGCAGCCCTGCCACATGAGGGCGCTCTGATCCACACCTCATGCAGGGGTATTCCTCATAGCTAAAGGTGCTATTTCTGCACGTAATTAAACTGTTTTTTTTTATAGCAGAGAATAGAGGGTTAATGCGAGTTCTGAAATGCAGTCTCAATGTGCAGTACGTTCACATATGAAACACATCCATCTCTACCTTGTTCAAAATGGCTGGACTCCATGTAAAACTGCATTTTGCTGCATTCAGAACATTTTCTTTTTTTTAACAACGACCTGCATTCCTTAGTCCACCAAACATGGCCTTTTCCTAAAAACACAAATTATATTCATTCTCATAATGCATTAAGTCTCAGACTGCACTGTCACTGTCCAGCCCACATTCTATTTTTATTTAATATTTCTCTTCTATTTTATTTTTACAGTATTTCCATGTATCTTTATTATTTTAAATTCTATTCTTTTAGCTTATTTTTATACTGTATTTGTTGTTTCTTTGTACTTCACACCAGGTTCAGATTCTCTTCCTTTACACTGCACAGTGCACTGTCGTGCAGGAACGACAAAACACCTCTGAATCTTGACAATCCAATACTGAACAACATTTCACCAGTCCATTACCTTATACCTTTAGGTACAGTAATATGTAAATTGTAACATAGCCTACTATCTTTTACCTCGCACCAGTTTAACTTTAACATTCATTACCTCTCTTCTGTTGGCACCGCTGTCCCAAAACACTTAATGGAGGTTTAGCAATATTATAGCTCAGTTTTACTGACGCAATTTATGATGCTGGGCTCAATTTCACTTCCAACGGCCTGATTATGCAAGTAGATTTCTAGGGCAATGATCTTATTCTATGGCTCCCAGAGAACTTTCTATCCTCCTGAAATTCATGGCTAATGCACTGGGCAAGATCTGCCTTTTCTATCAGGGCCAGTGATTCTTTAAGGGCTCATTGTTTCATTTCTCTCTCACGAGATTCGCCACCGGTGAATAAAATATTCCAGAATGTTCCCCTGAGGGTTTTGGTTACTTCATTCAACAGCTGTCCAGAATTTCAGCCGATATCAGACACATATAGTATGTACTCACATGTATAGTGAATGCACCTCACGAATGTCCTTCGGGGCTCAAAGACGATTAACACCTCCTCGGTTGCGGTGAGTCTCCATCAGGGTGCAAAGGCAATTAGCACCCACTAAATTGTGTTAAACTTCTATTCTGGCTTAAAAACTATAACTGTTTAACACCAGGCAACAAGAAAAGTTAAACCTTCTCCACCAACTGTTTATTAACTGTTGTTTCTGTTTATTCCAAAACATGACCTGATACATATCAAATATACCCAGAAGCATGCTATAAAGCCATATCCCCAGAAAAGCAACAGTGGCTAGATTTCCCCCTTTCAGATACGTCGAGGTGCCATTGCACAATTCCTCACGGAAACATCTAGGCAGTCTCACAAGCAATTTTGCCGGTACAAAAATAATACTTCAGACCAAATCATCATGATGCTGTATGTCCTGACAAGGAATGGAGTAACGGCAATGCCAGCTACCTGAGAAAGAGAAGGGAGAAGTCTGGAAGGATCCCAGACATTTCACTGGGTTTAACAGGTAGGGGGAGGGACTTCCTGTTCAGGTAGCAACCTATTGCAGGCCAGGTTACTTCCAACAGGAGACGTTGAGTACATGCTGGAAGGTGCCGCCACATCACGGGCAGAGCAGGGGCCTTTGATTCACCTCCAGCACATGGGCGCACTGAGTGCGGCTCCGAGTTCCAGTCACTGGCGAGCGGCAGCATTTGGCGTGACGGCAGTGGGCAGGAGACGGCCCCGTCTGGCGCTCGGCCCTGCCTGCAGCGACACGCAGCTTGCCAGTCGACTCAAGGACTAGTGCTTCTCGGAATGTTTTAATCACTCTGTGTGGGTTCATGCTCTCTAGATATTTATCATTCAAAGAAGGAGCTTAAAGAAGGGAAACATACTGTGATGCAGCTGCGGAAATGGACGCGTTCTCAGAACGCCAGTGAAAACGGGCCGGGCTCCATCGTTACTCATCTACTGACTCACCCATTTGTTTAGCAGAAGCTGCAGTATAAAATGGGCGATTTTTGTTGGATCTTGACTGAGGCGGTGCGTCAGTGATCCCCTACCTGGGAGGTCTTTTCCTCATAGGTCCACAAACCTTGGCAAGAGCAAAGGTCTCTTGGTGGATTGCTGCTGTCGTCCAACTTCTCAGAAGCCAGAACATCACACCTCGGCACAAACAAAATGCAGAGATCAACGATAGATCGGCTAACCTACTGATACTGCCGGCCATTATTTGTACTTTATAAACATTCAAAGCTGGCTGGTACCAGAGCGACAACCACTACTGAAATAATGGAGATTATAGCACTAGATGATCGCCATTTTCTGTAACGGAGGACAAGGGATTTCATCAAAGTAGTAGCCTGTGATATGTGTAGAATTTATTATTAAATCTGGCCTGTAGATCGACACTTCGTTTTCCACATTAAACATTAAGCCACTGAAAAATCTAAAGCCATTCTGCTAATCCGCGTCGCCAAGCTCAGTACGTTTCACGGAGAAGTTCTCCAGCCTTGTTCTAATGACCAAAGAGATCACCAGAGCAGAACTGGCAGCGAGAAAGTGCTGCACGCATTTGATGCGACTGGGAGGTAGAGAACCAAGGTACTAATGTAATTCATTAATATGCGGGTTGGTTAGTGTGTGGAATGGTGGTACCCTGAGATAACATCCTGCGGGCACCACGACACCATGTGTACCTAAAACGGCTCTGTGTTCTCGGCCCGCTTAATGCAGATTTTGACAAAGCATTTTTCTGCACATAACAAAATGTGGGGGAGGGCCCCTAACATAAAAGGGGTCAAGGCCCCTTTAAAAAGGCTTAACCTAAAGCACAAAGGCCTGAAATTTTAACCCAGCTGCCCAATTAAAGCCAACACCTCGGGCTCCCTCAGGCTTCTAAATCCACACATCTGACCCTATTAAAAACCCTCAATCAATCTGTCCATTCCGTGCCAGCTGGGTTCTATTGATCGAGGTGCAGGTATGGAGCCGATGATCGATCGATGTGGAAACACCAAAGTGCCCCAAACCCTCCCCACACAATGTTCCTCGTCCCACCGCCTCACATTAATAGCATTCAGAATACAGTCATATCCCGCCTCATGTCGATTGGTTTCTGAGAGCCCCGTCGTAAGCCGACTTTTGACGTAACCTGAAATGAATGCCTTAAAAATGCCTGAGAAGGACTAATAAATAGACATAGTCATTTCCATTGAGGTGTTACAGTTATTGTATCATATGACTCAGAAGAACATAAAGTGTGACCTCTAGTGATTCAAATGTCACAGGAACAGGTGAAGCTTGTGGCATTTCGACCAATTTAACAGCTAAACTGAGCCACTAAACTGCACTTAGCTTATCTTCGGAATATGTAACCAGAGCGGGCTGGTGACATTGTGGGTAGCAATGATGCCTCACACCTCCAGCAGTGGAGTCTGAAACCTGGGGTGTTCTTTTACGTCATCTCATGCTAGACACCATGAAATGCTTTCAGATGATCTGCTTAACAGGAACTTGTAAGCTTGTACAGCACAGTTGCCCAATTCCGGTGCTGGAGGGCCAGAATCCAGCACAGTTTGCAAACACCTTAATCAGCTAATTAGCAGGTTTAGCAGGCGTTTCTGAGCAGCGAAATCTCCAAACGGTGATGGATTCTGGCCCTACAGGACAGAAACTGGGGAACCCTGTCATATGGCATGCATTCAATGACATTAATGCATCTGAAGATTAACTAGGGCTGCACATCGCGATATCACATTGCTAAATGTGACGCTTGGCCAAGAAATATTTTTTTTAAAACAAAAAAAAAGATTAAATTAACCAGAAGTACACTAGCCAAATATAACTCATTATTATCAACCAATAGAGTGTGTCAAACAAGTTGGCAGTGTTGCCGCGAGAGGTTCAAAGCAGTGCTGACTAATGTTTGGTGATTATTGTGCATGTGCACATGGCAGTGACAACGCTGAAACAATATATCATACAGCCCAAATATCAACTATTCCAAAGTAGGATAAATATCATTGTCTGACTCTTCGTAAGCTTCCTTTATATTTCATCCAAAAACAAGAATACTATTCCATGTAACAATGTCACTTCTCGGAGACATAGCTTACACAACCTAATGTCGCCAATGTCCCAGATCTGGCCCTCGCTGGCTCCTCCCACTTGAGGGGATGACCCTGTCCACAGGCCGCTCAGCTTGGATGTCGGACGGGGGTTTCTTTTCCATGACTGGCCCGTTACTCATAGACGCTTTCCTTTCGGTTGCTCCTTAGTCACTGCACCCCTCGTCTGACTCTCCTCCGCGCCTAAGACCACATCAGCAGCCTATTATCTCAGTAATATCAGTATCAGCTTACTGCTTTACCCGCTTTGTCAATCAACGGAGCACCGCCAGGCTGGCAGGAGACTAAAGCACTGCCTGCAAGGCGTGAATACCAGCTCACAATAACACACACGCGAGGCAATGCGTGGATGGGGGGGGGGGGGGCGGACAGACATGACTGGGCACGCAAACACACATACACACACACACGTGTGTGCAAACAGGCGCAAATGCCGACTCCACTCCAGGCTCTAAACTGGCAAATAAATGGCGGATTTGTGTTTTAGCTTATCTAACTGAGGAGTGAACAATGAACATGATTGGATAATAATAGGAATCCAGTGTCATACAAGTAATAGCGACGATGCCATAGCCAAGGCCCGGACATTTAATCAGATCAGCAGAAGAGCTCAGCGGCCCGCCTGGCTGCCCCAGCATCGGCAGCCCGGCCTCTGGGCTCCTGCTTATGGGAATCATCGGCGGTCTGGCTGACTTAGCTGCCACAGCTGCCCTGCCTGAATCCTCAAGTAACAGACGCTGCTTATCTGTGGTTTGCATGCAAAATTAAAAAGTAACTAATTAAACACACATTCCAGAGAGAAATTTTACAGAGTAATCATGGAATTATTGAGATAATTTGATTTCCCCCTCAGACAGATACTAAGAACTTTCTCCACCTGACTGTAAACACCCTACACTTATTTCGGTAGCAGGCTTCCAGCTTTGATGGCGCTTAGCGCTAAGCCCCTTCTAAAATGAAGAAGGGTGGGTCTCCATGCCCAAATCTGTAAGGACACAGAGTAAAGGCTCAATGCATGAAGGCTTACGACGTGTCCTCTCGCTTTAGCAGTACTGCTGACTGTAACTTCCAGAGACTGTTACAGCAGTATGGCTGTATTAACCTAATGATGCATACAGCAGGCCTGCCTTAGGCTGTACCCCTAATAAACGTATCCAGAACATGGCTGCCTGCCTGCTTCCATCTTCCTGATGCACGCTCATGTCTCTTCGCACTACGCCCGGCTTCCTCTGGGGGCCGGCTCATCGCTACACTTTGCCCTCCCCTTTTCAGAGCACTGGCTGCTTCGAGTTGGACATGAGGGTGATTTTTATCCTTTGCATCCCTTAAAGTTGCCCCAGGGCTGTACAATTGTTGTTCAGTTACTTTCATTGAAACAGCATTATTAAGATCTTATTTTTATGTAAATAATGGTCATCTCCAAGTCTCGATTTTCTCGATCGCCTCAGGTCTAATACAAAGAAAACAATCAAGTAAGCAGGCCTTTTAGGTATTTTAAATATAAACAAGTCAGCTTCCAAAAGCCTGATAAAATCTTGAGTACCTTAAGAAATTGCTAACATATATTCTGAGTTGCCTTAATTAAATGATTAAATCCAACAGCACAGCTACAACGTACAGCTGTTGGGATCGGTACATTTAGGAAGCGGTCACTTCGTGTGGTTTTGGTCTCATGAAATTAGCCAAGAAACCGCTATAGAACCAAACTCGCCAAAATGCCGAAATGGTCAGTGTCAGAGGCACTTCTCGTGCCGAGCTGCATTGCCAGCGTTGGAATCGCTGAACCCCCGGCACAATGTGGCCGGCACCAATAACACTTAAGATAAACGACGTTACCACTAGCATGCAAACCATCAGGCTTCTGCAAAACATGCAAGAGTCGCAAAAAACAACCATCCAACTGTGGGAACGTAAAGTTTGATTACGCATGCGCGGTAGCGCTTGGGAGCAGTTTTTGTCGGGTAGGGAAAATGGCACGACGGCGGCCGTGAGCATGGTACAGACACAGGGGATATGAGGGTGTGCAGAGGGGCACGGGGGGAACGCGGCTACGCAGAGGCCACAAAAAGCAAATATATGGGGATTTAAAAAAAGGTTGTTATGTTAATTTGTTTTCTCTGTAGCTCTGCTCAGAGTGTCTCCACAACCAATCAGAATTTCCCTGAATTTCCCTGGAGCCTATCAGCGCTCAGAATGCAAATGCTGGAGAAGTGAGGTGAAAGGAAACAAAATTTTTCCCGGTTGCGTGACCATGGCGAGTGAACGAAACGGAGAAAGGGAAATTTGAAGAGGCACCATCGTCTTTAAATCCACACATTTTGGCTTCGGTGTTGAGTATGATGAGAAAGGTAAAAAGACCATCAGCAAACAAGCATTGCTTTGCAGCTATTGGCTACTCGACAGGTAACACATCCTATATGTCTGCTCATTTACGTCACCCCTAAGTGGAGCAGCACGGAAAGCTGGTTCGTCAGCTAAAACGCAACCATCTATTGCAACTGCCTTCCAACAACATTATTCAACAGATTCAGAAAAACAAAAAGAATTAACAAAAGCAATACGCTTCTTCATAGCGAAAGACCTGCAGCCCTGCTCGGTGGTTTCAGACACGGGATTCCGTTACATGACAAAGGTACTCGGACCTCGTTATAGTATCCCTTCCCGCACACATTTCAGCTGCAAAGTGATTCCGGAACTGTACGGAGTATCTAGGAATGAAACTGAAATCGACCAGAGACAAACATTTCACATTACTTTATACTGCATTTTTCAATATTTATTATTGCCTTTTTTGTAAGTATTATACAAGTAAAAGTGTTCCATTTTTATAATACTGAAAATTGTGTGATTTAACTTCATCTGTGTCTTTAATTATTCTTACTTTTGATTAATATTGACTCCGCAAATTTGCAAATTTGAAATAGAAAAATCAAATAACCTGTCTGAGCTAAAATAATGTTAATATTCTGAAACTGTACCGTTACCGTGGCCCAAAAACCGTGATACGCACTGAACCGTGGGCGCATTGGACCACTGCATCCCTAGTTACTTGGTTAATATCTTTTTAAAACAACTTTAAAATATACAGTATAGTAATTTGCAATATTTGATTTATTTTGTTAAAGGCTAATACCTTAACATTTTCAGTCATTAAGCACACATTTGATGGTTGTCAGGCTTATGGTATTAGAGCCAAATAAGTTTTAGATTTAGTTTTTTTTTCTTTCATAAACACACCTTCTGTTCATAGAATAATGTCATAGACATAAAAAAGAGTGTGATTATATTAATAAACATTAGCAATTGTTGTCACCATTGCAGGAAGCATAAAAGAGAGGATAAAAGGTGTCTACGTGTCTAGCAATAGGATTGTTTTTTTCTTAGCAAGTCTGCTATTATGCCCATATCTCCTCACTTAGAGAAATGGCACCTGCACATAATATAATGAAAAATAGACTCTCTGAGTCTCTAAGAGCAGATTTGCCTGCCTTGCAAAGACAAACAGACACAGCCTGTTTTAATGTGTGATAAAGACGGATTTGCGAGTGTGGAATATTCATGTCATTTAGTGTTTTGGGGGGCAGAGTGCGGCTCAGCAGGTTACACTATAATCAGAAGGTTGCCAGTTCAAGCCCAGCCTTGGCACATCTGCGGGCCCTTGAGCAAGGCCCGTAACCCCATGGCCAAGCTTGCTTTCACAGAGCAAGGTTGGGGGAGGTGAGAAAATGTCCCCACGGGGATCAATAAAGTATCTCAAAAAAATTTAGACATCTTAGAAATATTGTTGCTTTATTTCATTGTATTTTTCCCATATGATGATAGTGTCACCAGGGATAGATAATTATGGGGGAAATCCCCTTTTTTTAGAAACTGTGAGTTGATATTAAGAGCAGGTCTGACAGCCTGCGGCACAGATATTGGTTCCTTCAGCCTTTAATTCCCCTAAAATGGTGGCCATGCATAAGCATTACACATACAATATTGCTAAAAGTATTGGGACACCCCTCCAAATCATTCCAACATGACTGTACACCAGTGCACAAAGCAAGGTCTATAAAGACATGGATGAGCGAGTTTGGTGAGGAGGAACTTGACTGGCCTGCACAGAGCCCTGACCTCAACCCGACAGAACACCTTGAATTTGAGACTGTGAGCCAGGCCTTCTCGTCCAACATCAGTGCCTGATGTCACAAACGCTTTTGTGGAAGAATGGGCTAAAATCCCCATAAACACACTCCTAAACCTTGTGGAAAGCCTTCCCAGAGGAGCTGAAGCTGTTATAGCTGCAAAGGGTGGACTCCATATTACAGCCTATGTATTAAGAATGGGATGTCATTAAAGTTCATGTATGTATAAAGGCAGGCATCCCAATACTTTTGGCAATATAGTGTAAGTCAGTGAGCAGGTAGTAAGCAATAGTGAAAAAAACTTTCATTAATGACAAATGTTTTGGGGCAGGCAGGGAGGTGGTGTAATGTTAGGACATGACTGCTGGTTCAAATCCCCGACCTGCAAGTACTCCTGAGGTAGCCTGAGCAAGGTATCGCCCCCAAGCACTGCTCCCCAAGTGAGCAAGTAGCTGCCCCCTGCTGTCACAATGTCACATGGGTCAAATGCAGAGGACACATTTCGTTCAATGGTGACAATTAATCACCTTTCAAAAAAGTAACATTCAAATTTCTGAGAGAGGTACTAGACATTATCTGCAAAAACCGGTTAAGCTGGGAACAGATTATATGCTGCATTTAAAAACAACTATTCTCAACTTCGCTGCTTCAGAAACCATTCCGTTGTATAGAAGTATATGTGCTATAATTTCCCTTTTGGATATGAAATATGACTGATAAATAATGCTTTAAATCATATGCAGGCTCAGGCATTATGTGCAACACTGTTAAAACAGGAAGGAAGAGAAGCAGTGACTGAACAGGCACCCGGAGACAGCACTGATACTCATCCATTGGCATGCCAACAGGTGCTCAGGCAGTTCGTGATTGGACGGCAGCCCTGCACAGCAGTATGTGATTGGATGGCAGCCCTCTACAGAACCATCCTGAGTCACAGCGCCAGAGAGTGATGCACCAAGTGTGGCTCCCCGCTGCCAAGGTCGTTCCAGGAATCCGGTGTCGGCTTTCAGCTACTCGTGGTTCTGAAATACTGGCACTCTTGTCTCAACATTCGTGTTATTGGGGGAGGAGCTAGCCTGCCTGCCGGAGCTGAGGCTCGACGGTGGCCCAAATTATACACAGAGTGCCATAGCCCTGCAGTTCAACCCAGTTTCATCCTGGGTTCACCATAATGGAACAGCCGGCGTTAAATGGACCTTGAATCAAATAGGAAAAATCCCTGGCAGAACCAGCCTTATTCTGTCACTTTGGATGAAAGTGACTGCAAGATAAATGAAACGTTTGACATCTTGAGGACCTTGTGGCCACAGAGGACAACAGTATGTTGAGGAGCAGAGAGGCAGGTTATGCTTATGGGGAAGCATAGCTCACAGTCAAGGTCGGGTCATATTGAGACAAGAAAGCACATGGATGCACATCGATATCAATGTTTGTACTATATGGAAGGAGCATCTTATGATGCAGAAGAGACTTAAGTGCACGTACAGTGTGTACACGTCCATGCACATCCTTACCAGTAGCACTGCAGTTAACCTGATCACTCTCCTCGGGCAACGCTTCACACATGCTACATAGGACTACATACGGACAAAGCAGGCCTTAAATGCCTCGTATCCATGGAAACCGGCTCCCGGCCACATATGGGGCAAAGCCTGATCCTCGTTACAGGCTACAGGTTCACGGTTGTAACGGTCACAGACGTAGAGCTGCACGGCGGCTCCGACAGGCTATAAAACACCCTCATTAAACATTCAGGGCCGATGAAGCCACAATACGCCGCCTCACCCCAATGGCCGGTCTGCAGTCAGCCCAGAGGAGGAGATGGCTGGTGATTGGCTGGTTTGAATTAGACCGATCCCAAGGAAGTTGGTATATTGATCCACCTCCAGTGTTTTTCCCCCTTTACTGTATCCGTTCCATTTAGAGCAAGGGCACATTTCATACACACATACAGGGCATCTGCAGCAGCAGCCAGCCAATGAAAGGAGCTTCCTGTCTGACACGTGAGAACTGGAGGCACAAACAGCACTGGTGAAAGCTCACTATGATCCGTCACAAACTGGGTGGAAGGACAATATAAACTTTTAATAAATAGTTTGATTTATTTCTAAGAACAAATAAAATTTACACTAAACGAATCTTATGACTTTGCAAAACAACTTTACAAAATATTTACACGTATTCCCCATTCATGTCCCCCACCTCGCCCCAATCCGTCTCCTTTCCAGCTTTTACAACAGCTCTGTCAAGTAATGCTTTTAATTCCTTTATTTTTGTGCTGTCCCAAAACATAACAAAACTCTGTCCAGGGGAGCCACGTCAAACACAAAAAGAAATACCAACTGCCACTTCTTGAAGGGGAAAGGGTTGTTTTGAGACAAAATGACCTCCTCCCGTGGACTAAGGTACAAAACGTGGAACAAAATTAACTGACAAAAACTGTTCCCTTCATTTGGCCAAAATCTCGAGTAGAAGTAGTAGATGCTCACATCAAATCACATCATTGGACAAAAGAAAAAGAGGGTAGGAGGGGCATAAGGCCCTGCCCAATGGGAACAAAACCGAAAGAGCATGCTGGGATAGGAAGGGGACTGACAGAATAAATACAGGTCAGGATGCAACAGTGTCTAAATGTTTCTTTATAAAAATAAACAAACTAAAAAAAGAACAACGATTATATTAATGCTCTCAAGATAAAGCTGGATGCTGCATATTTTGTTGAACTATATAAAAATTTTTGTCAACTGACATAAATAAAAGGAATGGCATTGTAAAAATAATAATAAAAATAATAAAAAAGTGACTTAAGTTACTAAATTCAAATATACACAGCGATTCCTTTATTATATACATATGTACAAAATGCAGGTATATTTTTGTCAAATACCTCTTCGGTGGTCTGAAAATAAAATAAAAACAAACAAACAAAAGGGTTGCCTATCCCTTTTTCTTAATTACAGGGAGAAAATCGGGTTCCTCAGGAGGCACTTAGCAACACAAATACTGAAATCCTGGCCAGTCTGAGACAAAAAAAAAAAACAAACAAAACAAGGCCACTTTGGGGGAAGGTGCCCCCCACCTGTCCAGAAGTCTGTTACAGTCCTTGAAGAACCATGTAGAGTGTTAGTATCTCCTCCACCCCGCCCCTCCCGGCCCCCGCTGCCGATCTGGAGAACCGAAGATATCCCATTTGCCACAAAATCCGCACTTCCCATATAACAAAAAACGTCCATCATTCTCTTCTTTTATGCATGTAGTCCATTAATCTCGGCCCTGATTCCGTTATAACTGGACTTGGGAAAACTTAGGTTTCCTTTAACCTCAAAATTAAGAAAAAAAAATGGTTTCATCCTTACATAAAAACAAATAATAAAAAAAATAGTCTTGGCTCCATCTCCAAGCCATAAATCATTTACAAAAAGGAAAACGCAAAAATGGCAGTGACTCGGAGGCCCGGTGACGGCGTGGCTGTTCTCCCCGGCCAGGCTGGGGGGCGGGCTGCCAGCTTCCGGCTGCTCGCAGGGCACCTCATACGCTCTGCTCTTTGAGATGCTCGCTGATGCTGGCGTGGTTCACCTTCTTCCAGCGGTTGTCTTTGGGGCTGAGGGTCACGCAGGCCTGCTTATGGGCAGAGCTGCGCATGGTGCACACCAGGGGTGCAGTCCTGGTGTACATGTGCTGCCCGGAGTACTTGTCCAGCTCTCCGGTAACTGGTCCATCGCCCTCTTCCTCCTCCTCCTCCTCTTCCCCCCCGTCGCAAGTCCTGTCAGGGGAGGACATAAGCTTCTTGCACTCCTGCTGGGCTGCCCTGTTGTCCTTGGGCTGCTGCCTCACTATGGGACGCAGCACCTCCCACTGGTTGTTGATGTTCTCGTCCAGCGCCGCCGGCTGCCGCCTCTCCCGCTCTTTCCTCCGCTTGCGCGTCCACCAGACGCAGACCACCAGGCAGGAGAACGTCAGCACACAGAACAACGTGCATAGGACTGGCACCAGGTAGTCTGCCCAGGGGGATAGCCAATCAGAACACACTACGGCCCATGCTGCACAGCCCATTGGCTGGAGGGACTCGCACATCTTCCAGCCACAGACTACAGGGAAGCAGGCTCGCACTCATATAGGCAGACAAGCAAGAGGATTTCAAAACAATTCTCGATGGCTGATGGCTGCAGACAGAACTGCTCGACTTGTTTACAAAGGGAAACACTACTACTGGACCTACACAGACACAAACGATGATCACACATTTGTTCTCCCAGTGTGTGCCAGTCAGCAGTCTACTACAAGCATATCAAATTATCAGATCACCTACAGAACATGACCCCTGCCAGGAGTGAAGGCTGCATCATGCATGAAGTCACAACTGGCTAAATTAGCCCCTCCCACAGACCCACAGGCTCCCCACTCACCTGCTAATTTGGGCAAGACCTGCGTCTCAACCTTGACCTCTATGACAGCCAGCATGAGGCTGCTGTTGTGCCGCTTGGACAGTGAGCCGACGATGGCGCCGGCCGCCTCCTGGATCAGGCGGTGGTCCACGTCATCCTGCTGGAAGGACTGGAGAAGGACCGGGGTGTCACAAGATGGCTGCCACGTGAACGAACAAGGTCGTGCCAGCATATCGGAGGAGGTCCGCGATGGCGGTGAAATGCTGAGCACCCCATTGCTAAAGGACCAGGCGCTTCGAATGATCAGGTAGGACACTGGATAACAGACTGGCATCATATGCAGGTGCTTCCCAGCCTGATAAAAAGCCCTGTTATTTACCTATAGCCTGCTTTCCCAGTCTAAATCCCGGGACATTTATCCCTACAGGTTGGGCTGCCTCAGACAAGGTAAGGAGTTACTGCCGAGAGGCTAAACGCAGGAATCCCTCCTCATACCAGTAACGAAAAAAAGCTGAAAACATGCATGACAAAAGACAAACGTCCCATTTTATTTATTCAATGCTTAACCATATCTGCGAGCAACCAAAACTGGATTTTTAACTTGTGTTAGTTACACAGTGAACAAAGTAAAACTTAAATTTGTGCAATTTCATACAGAAATTATGAAACCAGATAATTACACACAAATACCCACTTGCCACGCCTATGCAAGGGATAAAGCAAATTATCAGAAAGAACCATTAAATAACATCATCCTCCTCCTTATTCATCAAATAAAAATATTATATACTGGTCCATCTGGGCAAAAACACTGCTAATTCAAATTTAACTCCTTTTCAGCCTGAAAATTAGAACACAGGTGATGTCAGTGGGTTTACAGGGTCAAACTAGAGGAGCATTATGAGAAGGAAAAGCTTCTATTCTCCGAGTCAAATGTGAATAGCAGAAGCACTGCAGGCAAAACCGGAATCTACAGGCCGCAATCTGGACTGACAGCTGCGGAGCTGCACGTGTGACAATTTAATTAAAGTCAGTTCAGATTCAATACCTCAGCCTAACAAATAACTGCGCCTGCCAATTAAATATGGTTCTTTCCCCAACATATATAATGCCCAAATGAAGACACGTTAACTGAAAATGGTTATCCTCTTCGGGATTAACATGGGGAAACGGACGGAGAGGGGTAGACACTCACAATGGCCACCTCCACTGCATCAGGATTGCTAGGCGAGAGGTCACACAGCAGCAGGAGGTCATGGGCTTTGGCCAGAGCGCGGGTGGCTGAAAGGTACCTCAGCTCCGAGCAGACGTTCTCCACAGTGGTCCCCTGCAGAGGACAGGCACAAACCTGCGCGTTACCGTACCAGCCCTGCAGGCGGGTGGAGCGAGTGCCTCTGGGATACGCATCCTGGGACGAGAGCTCACCTGGGGCACCTTGTTCTTGTTGAAGATGAGTGTGATCCTGGCACAGCTGTTGTCCAGATAGCCGCTGTTGGGCTCACACCTGCTGTGCGATGGGGTGGGGGCATCAGGCTGGGCACAGACCCCCCAGCGGTGGCAGGGGGGTGAGAAGCAGGTAAGGAAGTGATGCTCCTGACACAGCCGACCCCCGGGGCAAGGGGAGGGATCTAGTCCCGGACTCTCATGAAGGAGACACAACCGCTGTCCACAGAGCACCTACAGGGGAATACAGAAGGTAGTCACACCTACGTACGCCAAACATCATGGCCGAGTTGTAACTAACACGTAGCGGGCGTGGCCAAACCTTGGTACACTCCAAGTTGCCGTCGGAGCACTGGCAAGTGTTGCAGTCTTGGTCCCACTGGCTGCCATGGGGGATTTGCAGTCCCGCGTAGTGGCACGCATTCCCAGCACCTACGGCTGCACAGAAAACGAGAGGTCAGAGGTCAAGTGAACCATGATGGCACAAGAAAAGAACCGCCTGCCCCATCCTATACCTGTGCAGGTAAAGAGATCTGAAACAACAGAATAGGGATATCCCAACTGTGAGGGCCCTCAGCCCAAGAGCACGTCCCACCTACTAAACCCCAAGGTGATGGAATGGGGCTATCCCAACTGTGAGGGCCCTCAGCCCAAGAGCACGTCCCACCTACTAAACCCCAAGGTGATGGAATGGGGCTATCCCAACTGTGAGGGCCCTCAGCCCGAGAGCACGTCCCACCTGCTGAACCCCAAGGTGATGGAATGGGGCTATCCCAACTGTGAGGGCCCTCAGCCCGAGAGCACGTCCCACCTGCTGAACCC
>JAODKM010000038.1:1396047-1413488 GCA_026780845.1 Petrocephalus sullivani
GGGGGGGTGGAATGGAAAATGGGGGCAGGGAGGCATAGGCCCGCCACAGGTGTTCGTTCCCACAGTGGGGGGTGGGGGGGCCTACATCCTGCTATGTCCTGGTCAGGCCCCGAAATAGACAGCGGCACGTTGGAGAGCTGGGGGTTTGGCCAGCTTGATGGTTGCCCTGGGGTATGCCAGGCAAGGGCAGGGGTCAAGGGTCATCAAAGCCAGGTCTCCAGTGTCATCTGCACAGCAGGAAACGGGCATCAACATGGAGTTTGGTGGCATGACCATGAAAGGGGGAACGGGACACACATACACACACACACTTGCATTCATATCTTTGAGGGGACTGCATAACCCTAATCCCAATAACGGCAACCTTAACCCCTAACCGGCCATAACCATAAGTGATCACACAAAATACAGAACTTTTGACATTTTTATTTTTGATTGCAATCATGAATTTTTATAGAATTTGGATTTTTCTTGGGGGGACTGAAAAAAGGTCCCCACAACGTCAATATAACCATGTGGTTTTTAATCGCATCGTGGGGACATCTGGTCCTTGCAATGTAATACATACATGACCCACACCCACTGAAAGATACCCACTGCACAGAGTTTAACCAGCAGTGGTCATGTGACCCGCATCTGCCTGAGTACCCCGCGGCCCCCCGTAAGCACATGTGACGGCCCCTGATTTATCGCATGCTGACGAGGGAGGGGGCCTTCAGACATCAGAGAGGGGACCTATCGCGGTGCTTAATTGTCATCACTTTTCAGTGTCGGGCAGTCTCAGTTCAGGGGAATAAATAGTGGATGGGGGCCCTCCCAGCTCAGGGAGCTGCTTGTAATTAAGAGCAAATGCCTGACACTTGGACAATACGAGGAGTTTGAGAGCTCCCAATTAAACAGTGTACAACAATATAAATGAATAAATAAACAAGAGAAGCGGTATCATATGTTGTCTGTGAACATCATTACATCACCCTGCATCACGAGCGATTAAAGCCTGCAGTTCCGGGTTAGCGATGCGACTCGTACAAAGTCGTTTGACATTATACTCAATGGAGGCTTCGCATAACGACCGGATCCAAAAATTAAATTATGAACACACATGACAACTGTGTACATTTAGGTGTCAAAACACCCCAACCAACACCCCCACCTGTTTTCACACTTTTTACTGAGATAAACAAACAGTCGCTACCCCTCAGTGCTGGGATAATTTAACACGTTATTAACAGCACGCCCACCTCTTTCTGGAGGCTGTGTAACTGCTCCCTGGGGAGACTGACAGGTCCTTCCACCAATAGCGGAGCACTTGTCTCACTGCAACAAGTCACGGCGGCCACGAGCAAAACGCCTCCCTGTTCTTCACCTGGGAACGATTCATGATGATTCACTGCGAGTACGCTCACGGGCGGCGTGCGTGCCTGCGGGGAGGGATTTTCATTTAATCCCCTGCAGCAGGAAGACGCAGACAAAAGGCATCTTGTGCAGCTGTTGTGCCGGAGCCCAAAACGTCGGCGCTGCCGAGCATCCTGCCTTAACACCGCTTCGAGATCAGCTTACCGCCACGCGTCTGAACTGCGACTATTCTGAGCTAATCAATGGAAAGCGATCCAGTTTCAGCGGCAGAGGGCATCGTGTGCTCCCAGCGCCAGCCTCCCACTGGGGGAGCGAAGCGAGGAGCTCCGCAGCCTAGCCTGCTCGCCCTTGTCTGAGTCAAGCCCACGTATCTCCGCGCATCCGCTCTCACTGCCACTTCTCGTGGAGCTGAGAAAAAAAAAAAAAAAAGGAGCGAGCTTCGACGACGAAGCAGAGCCAGCCTCGCCCCGGCCCAGGCCAGCCAGGAACCTCCTTTAGTTAAAGCGGACCTATATCCTCGAACCTGTGGGCTCATTATCCCGAGCAGTGGCTTTGCTGGGGCCGGTCCTATCCCAGCGAACTCCTGAAAGCAACCAGCAAAGCTCTCAAGTGACCAGGGCCTCAGCGCCAAGCAGGAACACAAGTCTCCCGCACAGCCATCCCTTTTCCGAGAGATGTTTTGCCTTGGCCTCTCCCTGCACCCTCACGCACAGACCACGGCACTCCTATGCGGTTCTTAGCAAGCAGCCTGGCTTGGCTGACATGGCGGACCCACGCTGGAAGCACTCAACACTCAAGGCTTACAGGCTGCGTGAGCATCACCAACACGCGGACAGACTTGAGCACAGGTATCATCCCTCACCCCTTGAGTGTCCTTCTGATAAATGCAGCAGAGAGACCAGCACCTGAGGCCACAAGACACAGGCCGTAACCACTAACCCCCAGCATCTGGGAAAAGCCAGGATATATTCTAGCTGACTGGGGCCGGGGGGGGGGGGGAGGAAGGCCTGCTAAGGAGAAGCTATGAAACACCGCAGCAGACTCTGGGACCGTCAACCTGTACACTAGGAAACCGGTACAGGCTCCCTAAGCCAGGGCTGCGACCTGGAGAATCCATTCCATCCAGCTGGATGAGAAGGCGATGAAGCAGGCAGCGATCTGCCAACTGCACTGAACCCTTAATTACTGCACTAGCAACAACTCTGCTAATCTGCATGTCACTTCAGGACAGAGGACAGGGGAAGATGAAGAACCAGGCGGCGAGAGGACTCTCAAACGCTGAAGCAACGAGGGCAGCATAATCCCAAGTGGTGGACATCCATTACAGGACATGTTTGCTCTAGATACAGTCTGCTGTACACTCCAGGCCTTTATGCTGGAACAAGAGGAAGACACTTGAGCCAGGAATTTGAAACAAAACCGAACATGCTTCCTGGCAACAACGAGGGAACACAAGGCTGCTCTAAACACAATCCCCTCTCTGGGCGCTCACGTAACGCACAATCACTCTTACATACACACTCCAAAAGGTGGGCAATGTGGCCGGAGCTAAGGAACGCTAGCCAATCGGGGGTCTAGCTGGGGATATGACCCAACAGACAGGCTCTCCTGGGCTCCCAACCCGGTCCAAAATGCCAGGAACCTCCCGACCCCTAGTAGAGTTTAATAATGCATGCCATTTGGACAGGAGAGCCAAAGAACCAGAGACCAACAATACTCAAGCAAATGGGATACGGCTGAGATGGAGGAGCCTCATTCAATAAAGAAAAGAACAACCTTCAACGAAGCAGGTTAATGAGAGTCTGAAAGAGGGATATTTTAGGCTTGTCCTTTGGCAAACCATGTGGCCAGGAGCAGGTCACCACAGTGGGCTTGGGCCCACGTGGGTGTCCAGTGCGTCCATCACAGAATGGTCCTGCGGTCAGAGTGCATTTGCAGGCTGAAGAAAATCTCTGCAAAAACCCAAACGGTCCCCTGGTTAAGAAAGAGAAAAACACTCGAGCTGAGAGACAAACATGTTCTGTCTGCTTGTGTGGGAAGGGCAGGTGATCAGCCCAGAAATTCCTCAGCAGCACAGACTTCCTGTTCCTGTAACAAAGACCTAGGCAACAAACACTTCCCATAACGCTGCATGCTGTGAGTGCGTGTTAGCGATGCCTGGCATCAGGCATCAGACTGTGTGTGTGTGTGTGCGCGTGCGCGTGTGTGCGCAGGCAGGCCTTTTATTTCACTGTGTAAATGAGCCCACGGTGAGCTCCTGGCCACTCAGGTTTCTACTTCAATTAAAAAGCTGCTCCTGTGCAGGAGGTGGTTTTGAGATGAGAGGCAGAAGTAGCTGGCACCCTACTGCGCCGTGCACCCTGGAGAAAGCCCCACCTAAACCACGGCAGGAAGCCAGCTGGCTGCCTCCACAGTGAGGGTCTCCCTGGGCATGAACGCGGCATGGCCCTCAGGTGGACCAAGAGCATGGAGGTCTGCAATGGCTGACCAGTTGGGGGGGAGCAGGTGGGAGATGATTGTTTACTAAAGGACTATTAGATGGTCTCCTAGCAACACCCAGAAAGTCTCCAAATCAACTATGGAGAAGCTGTCATTCAGCAACATACAGCATCACCCCCCCCCACCCCCCACCTAAATGGCCAATTGCCCCATCAGCAGGGGAAAGACTGGCCAGCAATCCAAGGGCAGGTGCACCTCTCAACATCCCAGGGACTGACACAGCAACAGCACACCCTGCATATGGCCAAGACAGTACAAACAGAACCCACAACCAGGAGGGCTGCCACAACCTGCTCCAGCATTTCAGGAGTTGGGCCATCATTACCAGTGTTGTAGACGTGCTGGTCAAAACTTAAGAGGCCCATCAGCAATGTATGGGCCATTAACCCTGTGCCTGACAAATGGGAAACATATGACAAAGAGCTGGCAACTGGCACTAATCAGCTATTCGCTTCATCCGCCAAATATCCAACAAATATCCTCCAACCAAGGGTCTCTAACTGGTATAGTTTTCTAGATCTCTCTAAGCTGTGTGGAGACAATCCACCTTGCCTAGGTTTCATTTTGCATTTCAGCTAACACACTATCAAGGCAAACCATCAAGGCTCTAAACAGAAATACAGGCGGCAGTGTCAGTTACCTCCCACCACAAGAGGGCGCTCTCAACAGGGATTGTTAGAAAAATCAGCCACTCTCACATATGTCACTTGTGTCAGACTGCTTGGGGTCCAGGAGTGTGCCCTAAAACGTCACGTTTTACTATTTTAACAATTTATATAGTGGTAAATTATTTATAAATAGAAATGTTTCTCTATGTTAAATCAACTTCATCAGTTAAGTCAGAAAATTTTCTAAAACAGTCCAGGTCAAATACTGTCTGCAGTACAACAATATCCCCATGCCCTGGACATCACAACTCTCTTACCACGACCAACTGCTCATGCATTAAATTTTTGTGGTTTTTAATAATTATCATCATAAAACATGTAACACAGCACATTCCTGACATCAAAGGCACCATCCACACCCCCTACACCCCCACCGCCCACCCTATGCCTATGAAAATCACCCTCATGGCTCTCTGGAGATTTTTGGACAAAATTAAAATAAGGCAGTGAGTTATTAGTTCCATTTGAGCAAAATGGGACATAAATGACAGCACGAGACAATCGTATGGATTTCACAGCCTCATTTCTCAATGAAATTAACATGGACACCAGGCCACCCAACTCTCTGAAGAGTAAACTCCCATCTAGAACAGAACAGAATTTCTGCCAGTATTAATGCAGATGCTATGAGAAATACGATTTAAAAAAAAAAAAAAAAAGTTAGTAAAGTAGCATTATGGCAAAGACCCTAACATGTTACGTCTTTAGTAGGGAGAAAACGAAGTCAAACATAAGCTGGGGTAATGCATAAAACTAGGTGTTACAAATTAAATTCTTATCTCCAGGGTGACTGTTTACCAGTTTTATATCAGCCAAGTGCTGAATAGCGGCAAACTTAAAACCCAAAGGGGGTTTCAATTACCAATAACGAAATAGTTAATCTCCCTGTCGACAGACGATCAGATGACAGAGTACATGCAAGATAACTGTGCTTTCCTGGGCACCCGTCCAGGGTTTAAAGTAAATGCTAGAGTACGTCGTTACTGCAAGCACTGTGTAAAATGGGGACAAACTTACCAGTCCTTGTACACTCAATTACGAAAAAACAGTTTCTTATACTTCTGCCTCATGGTACGCAGCACAGAAGGTGGGCTATCTGGCCCATACACAAGTCTAGTCTAGTTATGCTTGGAGGAACAGAGACTTTACTCCCAAGTTAAATATTTCTCCGGGTAAAGAACATCTTCTAATTTAAACAGACATAAAACAGAGAATCTAGGCACGGCAATGAGAGCGTTTAATCAGCTACATGAACCGTAAGACGAGCGTAAGGCCGCTTCCAGGCCCCCTCGAGCCCGCGCACTGATGTTCCCTGTCAGTCACCCGCTCGCGCGTCCGCGCGAAGGCGAGGCAGGCGGCGGCACGCGCACCCGCAAGGCCCGCCGCGCGCGCTCGCTTCACGCGCCAGCGCTGCCCTCGCGGTGGCCGCGGGGCAGGGACTGGAGCGTCGCGTGCTGCCCGGGCTCTCCGCTCTCGCGGCTGCGCGTGATAAGCCAGTCGGTCTAATGCGCTATTAAAGTACGCCGGAGCAAACCTGGGCGGACGCTGCGGGAGCGGCCCCTGAATAACGCGGCATGCATGTCTAACGGGATGCATCTCCATAACGCTCTTTTGTACTTTGTGCGCAGAGGTTTAACAAGATTACAAAAAAGCACACTGCGGGCTAACACCCTTTATTAGGCACGCCACAATTGCAATTTCTAAGCCATTTTCCGCACCAAATCAAATCAAAATGAATCCTACACTTCTAACAGACTACCGTTGTGGGCACGATATTGACACCACATACGAATGATATAGCGAAAGCAGGTTGCTAAATTTTAACACCTTAACAGTTGTGCGTAATACTATGCCAGGACTTCACTGCAAGGTACAATTTAGAATCACTTCAGCAATAACACGTTGGTTTGTTTTGCCTACGTACGAAGACAGGTGAATCGCTGCTCACTGAGAATATGAACACACTCACCGGCCAAGCGAACTGGAACTGGATGAGAATTCGGCCAGCATCGTTGATTTTACTGGGATTGCTTTCGGCGCTCCTGAAGGAGATAATATTCCCACCAAGAACGTCAGTAGATCCATGTCCGTAGGTGCACACGCCATTGGTCGTGACTTCGGTTTGGTACTCCTTCAGGCAGACTTTGAAGTAAGTGTCGCACTCGTCCCGGCTGCAGACGCGGTCCTGCGAGTCCCTGCTGCCGTCGCAGCACCGTCCGTCTGACAACTCACCGAATGCATTCTGAACGGTAATCAGCTGCAGCTCAAAATAGCCCGAGGACTGGGACACCTATAAATAACATTAAAATGGAAAAAAGGGGGTCTAAACGCGTCGCTTCCAGGAGAAATGCCGGTGAAGACAACGGGGAAACTTCAATCCAAATCATTCGTTTCTTCCGACGAGGGTGGCATTTTTGAAACCACCCTAGCAAAGCGTTATCGATAACGTGATTTCGATTCACTGCATAGGCTGTGGGCTGCAAGGCTGGCAGGGCTTTACGTCGAATAAACTGAGCGTACTAGTAGCCTACTTGCCCTGAATCAATGAAAACTGGAGTGCAATGTTATTGCGTTGGAATCCACAACCTTCCAATCAACATAAAGCAGTTTCCATATGAAACGCAATTGCCTTGATGAACGATGTGAATCAATTATTAATATGTACATGACAATAAATACAAAGCAGGCTGAAATCAGCCTTGACAAAGACATAAAATTCAGGATCACATGTACAGACGGTTCTGATGCGTAAATGAACGAAGCAAAATCAGTGCGTTGAAATCACGATTAAACAATAATTACACGCCCACAAAGTTACAACAGCCGATTACTTAAACATCAATTAAATACATTTGCATGATATTTGAAAGAAGCAATGTACTTACCTTCGCCCGTAACGTCAGTAGCAGACACACTAATGAAAACCAATTCGTAATCCTTGAAAATTCCCACATGCCTCCGATTAATTAGTGTATCATGAGAGATAATAAAGGGAAACTGAAAAACAGCCGTACACCGGCCACCGTTTCCTCCTCTGGGGGCATGCAAATATGAAGAAGCGGGATCTGTGCCTATTATATTTCTGAAGACAAGAGAAACATTAGATGCGTCTTAAGAAAGCCGAAGCAATGTGCCGATAGACCGACCGCGCGAGACTCCCTCCGTCAAATCACTTCACCGCAACTGATGTGTTTCTCGGCTAAACCCAAGCCTCGGGATGTGCTTCTGATTGGCAGCCGAACAGACCACTCGACTGCGTCCAGTGAGACAATCAATAAACCAATCACGACGCGGGGGCGGGGCCTACCCAAAACTTGTGCTGCCGAGGTTCACCGCGGGGTAGGACGTGAATTTACTTGTGCTGTTAAAGTATGTATCCACATTCATATCATTTGCGCTTTTTTTTATTTGGCACCGAGTATGATATCCGTGCAGATAAACATTCATCCATTCGCTGTTGCTCGCTCATAGAGCGTAACGTCAACAGAATCTTTTTTTCCCCGAAATATAAAAACTGACGATATTACCAGTTACTCTTAGTGATCGGCGTAATAATTAATTTTCAGTGAGTAGAAATAAGTAAATAAAAATAAAAGACTCACCAAAACCGCAAACAATGTATAAAACCATATGGTGATACAAAGATATCGATATAATAGCAAGGAGCATGTATTTATGTGCCGTAAATAGAGCTGGATGCTTATTTCACGGTTGATAGGTTACAGTCTTAACGCGTGCCCTGTTGCAAGTGAAGACTGTACGATGTTAATTATCTTGCATGGTTACCTAGTGTTCCCCTTTGAGCCTTATGTTGTGAGCGCGTTGAAGAGGAACGACCTAATACGGCTTTTTAGTAAAACCAGCAGCGGCAAATGTGTCATCTAGGTTAAGATCCAATATCCTTTGCACTTTATTTCTGCAATATTACACAGTTCTGTGGATGACGTTACATACACGTTTAACCACATTGAGCCTCTAGGTATATGGAAGCAGTTCTGGCTGCCAGCGCCCTCTTCCGTTAATTTGCGCAATCTGCGGTTTTAAAGCCAGGCACGAAACACTCATTCATACACTGTGGACATTTTATTAGGTACACCTACCCAGAACCAGGTAGGATCCACTTTTGCCTCCATAACGGCTTCAAAGATAGATGACTTTTGTGCCCAGCAAAACCATTGTACAAGTGACTGTTGTATTAAGCTGTTGTTTTCGTGTTAGTTTGTGGCCACCCTATTAGCTAATGAGTCTGCAGGCCATTCTCCTTTGACTACATTCATTAAGAAGGTATTTTTAGACGCAGAATTGGCCCTGACTGGGTGCTTTTTGTTTACTGCACCATGCTCTGTGACATCCTGACACGGCAGCGCGTGAGAATCCCAGAAGGGTGGCTGGTTCTGAGGTGCGGGAGCCGCCGTGTTCAAAATCACATAGATCAGGAGTCTCAGTCATTCTGATGCGCAGTCACAAAGAGACTGAGCTGCGTGACGCAGTCTGTGCGACCCTGTATGTACTCAGCTGCAGCAGTATGATTCACTGTTTGGCGGAGTAGTCTGTTTGTGGTGCTGAACAGGTGTACCTAATTAACTGGCCAATAATATTTACTGTGGTCAAACAAATAATGCTGTCAATAGCTAGTCACAAGAAAATAAATATTACTGTATGAATCATATATGATACACATACAGAATATTAACACAAATATAAAATATTTATAAAATGTTTATATCATTTTGACTTTTAGTTTGAATAAAAACTGTATCAGATATCCATTTGAGTTTATCCACTGCTATCAGTATGAACATAAGAAATGTTTTACTTCCCAAGTGACTCCTTTTGTGGTATAGAAGAGCCCGACTGGTTATGTGGGCCATGCCCAGTTCCCGAGGAACACGCAAGTGAACATCCCCCTTTCTCCTGCTTTTCGCATGGCACAGCTGGATGCCTACGCAGAGGGAGAGTTGGCGGTGAAGGAGGGAGAGTGTCAGTCCAAAACATCCAGTGCCTGCCTGACAGCAGACGGCAAAATCGTGCCGCCGCTGTGACTTGCCGCCGCTGTGACTCGCCGCCGCTGTGACTCACCGCCGCTGTGACTCGCCGCCGCTGTGACTCGCCGCCGCTGTGACTCACTGCCGCTGTGACTCGCCGCCGCTGTGACTCGCCGCCGCTGTGACTCACCGCCGCTGTGACTCGCTGCTGCTGTGACTCGCCGCCGCCGTGACTCGCCACTGCTGCCAACGGGCTGTCCGGCACAGAGCAGGCGGGAGACGCCAGCTGCATCTGTCAGAGAATTGCCACGGGCTCTCAGTCCAGAACTTACTATGGAAACGGGGACGGGGAAATGCTGCGAAAAATCACAGCAAAAGAAATGGGCAGTTTCTGTCCCGCACTGTAACACGAACCAGATCGAGCAGCGATTCCCAGCCCTGGTGCCCGGAGGGCGGCGGACACGAAGGGTAAATGGGCTCCGTTATTCCTGCACCGGCCCCGGCCACCATAAATCTCTCATGCTTTACTAGGACATGCCAGGCCACTCACACTCACCATTTGTTCAGTTTAATTGATTTCCATTGCTAGTCTGCCGTGTCAAAGGACAGTGACACACAACTGAAAGGGAGCGAGGACCGGTCTGGGTCTTGGGGAGATGTGACCAGCCATTGTGGTGTGAAGGCTTGTGCACAAGTGGCGTTTTCTGGGTGTGGAAGGTGACGACAGAGAAGCTTTGTGTGATGGGGAGTTGGCGAGGCAGAGTTTGTTACACTCACTGGCGATTGACATGGGGGGGGGGGGGGTGGCCTCTAGAGAGGGGGTGCGATGTACATCGCAACATCGCAGTGAGGACACATGCGGCAGCCACATCGTGAAATGATACGGTGTAAGTAAGTATAAAGATTTTATTATTTTAAATAAGACTAACACTGTTTAGAGCAGTGTTTTCCTTCCCCAGTCCTCGCGGAACCCCGGACAGTCCACGTTTTTGCTTCCTCTCAGCTCCAATCTCCCCGTACCACAGGGGTGCCCAATCTTACCCGCAAAGGGCCGGTGTGTATGCAGGTTTTCGGGATAACCTTTAGATCAGCTGTTCGAACCCAGGTGTTGCAGCGAAAACCCGCATACACACTGGCCCTTCGCGGATAAGATTGGGCACCCCTGCTGTACAGTGTTCAGTGTTCCTGGCTGGGAGGGAGCAAAAACGTGGACTGTCCGGTGTTCCCCGAGGACTGGGGAGGGAAACACTGCTCTAAACAGTGTTAGTCTTATTTAAAATAATACTGATCCATAGAACTATAAAACTATTTAGTTTGATACAGGAGTCTTCGTTAGGTATATTTGTCGTCCTCGCGCTCATGTGCAGCCAATTGGCCTTGGTAACATGCGGATTCATGATGGAAAAACATGGGACGTTCCATTTATACCATTTATTCTGGGGGGGCTCCCCCCCCCCATTTCTGACACTCCCAGTTACTCTCAGTGATCTTCTCATGCCATGCATGTTACTGTGGGATATAGAGATGTATGGCTTATATAGGCAGTGGGGTGGGGGCTGGTAGGATGATTCATGGCCCCGGGGGGACTGTGAGCCCGGGATATGACATCCTCACCCCTAGCCCAGCCCTAACCATACCACCATACTGCAGAAGCCCAGGGACAGCCACTATGCCAGGTCACAACTGACCCAGCAATATATTAACTTTTTATTGAGAACACACACAAGCACTTGGCTACCATGCCTCTTGCCTCTCACCCTCCCCTGTCAATCAGAGGTGTACGTCCTTAGAACCTGCTAAGACGCTGCCTCCACCCCGCTGGCCTCACCAACCCATCAGTCACAGCCTCTTGCTGCTCTGAAATCTGATAACCCGCCACAGATAACCATGAGAGAGATTCTTGCTTGCTTAAGATGAGTGCTGGCATTTATCTACTTCTGTAGATGCAGATCTGCTACCTACAAGTGGGGGGGGAGGGCAGCCTGGGCTGGTGTGTAAATATTCAAAGGACCACAAGGGACAGACGCAGGCTCTGTGCTCGGCTCCGGTGCCGCATCGGCACACAGCTGCGGGCTCTCAGCGCCTGTTCTGTCATAAACACACGCCGCGCTCAGCCACACATTCCCAGCGGCCGCAGATGCAAACACAAACCCACCAACACTGTGTGGCAGTGCTAGAGGTGAAACCTGTTGTATCTCGCATAAGCTACCCCCTGTTTGTCCTAATTAGGAGCGAGCAGGAAGCAGGCCTGCGTCGTGGCACCAGTGCCAAAGAATTTTACAAAGGAACGGCAAGCTCAGGATGTAGTGCAAGGACATCTCCTTTCACTAGTGGCGGGCTGTCGTGCTTTCGTTCTGTGAAGGATGGAAACAATAGGTTGGTGTAGTGCAATCCAGCTTCCCCAGAATCCCTCATGTGGCCATTTCCATGATGATTTGGGTTTTTGATTAAGGAGCTGAGCAGATCTTCCGAATTCCTCCAGTCCAAAAACGGCAATAATATTTTATCGATCCCCGTGGGGAAATTCTCTTTTTACCCACCCCCCTGACACACATGTAGGTGTGAGCAAGCTTGGCAGTGAGGGGCAGCCACCGACAGTGGTGCCCATGGAGCTGGGGGGGGTTAAGGGTCCTGATCGAGTACCCACAGACATCACTGTCCTGCTGAAGCTAGCCTTGAACCCACAGGCTGTACGCTGGCTCAAATCTGATATGTAAATAAGTGTTTCTATATAGATTTACAGTTTGGTGCAGTAGGGAATGAGGAAGTATTGGACTGGGGGGGGCTGGCATCTGGACAGAGCAGAAATGCGCCGTACAGCTGAGTGTGAATTTATGTATTTATGTATCTGACCGCATTACTGACTGCTGGCTTCCTTTCCAAAAATGTCAGTAATGCAGAATGCCACAGATGTCATGCATCATTCTGCTTCGCGTTATTCTGTCACGATGCTGGTATAACTAGCACAATCTCCAAGGTACAGCAGGATTTATGGAACCCGAACTTCCTTTGACACAACACACCCGGAACATAACTTCTGATATGACATGCTGTCTCGTTTAGTTATTGAATCCGTAAGGTTAGGTTACTGTATAACTGGTTACTGAATATAGCTATTACTGCACATCTCAGGCATACATGTGGAATAATGGGACTTAATGCAACCAGTTTAAAATGATTAACCACTACAATTAGGCCTCTGTTATGTTATAAACACATGCTGAAGTTCAGGCTTTATTAGCTTTCAAACAAAGGCTTCCAAGGTATTACTGCTGTGGTTGCAGATGAGGAAATCACAGGCTTTGAAATGTGAAAATGATGGGTCTTTTGTGACGACAGGCTAAGAGAGGCTGGGTGGAGAGGGCCAGGACCAGCAATTAGGCCGCTGCCTTTATTTCTGTTCTTTGGGAAGGTTAAGCAGCGCTGCGGCCTCTCCTCCAGTGAGTTAAGCGGAACTGTGCATTAGAGAAAAGAAGCTGGTTGCTATGGTAACCCCACACCAGAGCAGAAGTCACAAACGCCAAGAGGAGCAACTGCGCTGTAAAATTCCTCTTGGATGTTATTCTCTATCTGGTCCGCAACAGCCCGGCCTCCCATCCCGGGTGTCCGCAGAGGCTCCTGTGCTATCTGGGATAGGTTCCAGGCTCACCCTTATCTTCTACTGGAATATGAAAGATGGCTGGGCAGCATCTTTACGCGCAAAAATTTGCCACAACGGCGGACGTAATAGTTTTTTAGCGTTACAGATGCCGTGAGCGATCTGCCGGTAGCCTTCAGAGCTTTTCTGTCCGCTTCACACGGCAGACGCTCACTCCTGGGTAAGGATCGGTCTGCCAGCCACAGTAAAGAGAAATAAAAAAAAAGGCATCACTGTTTTTTGACGCGAGTGGTAGCTAGTGTCAGATCTGACTTATCTAACAAGTTAACAGAGCAATGGGTGAAAAAGAAGGCCAAGAAAGCCTGAAGGCAGGACATGACCGCGCCGCTCTGAAGGATTCTAGCAGGGTGAGCGTCTTCCATCCTGTTGCAGAAAAATGTGGTAACATTTAAACTCATGTTTCCATGGCTTTCAGGAGCTCCATCTCCATGCCTGTGGACTGCCCCTCCTTCCAATGGGATTTATCACATAACAGAATAATAATACTCGTAAGATGCTATTTTTACCATAACTGTCCCGGGTTAGGACCTGCTGCCTTCATCTGGCGTGAACAGGACATCCTTTCTGAACAGGACAGACACATTAATTATATCACTCCTGCACTGCACAAGGTGGACACAGACATAATCACCACAACGCTGCAAAAAAAATTCTAAAGCCATTTGGGGGAAATTCCAGATATTTCTTGAGTTTAAAAACAGAACAGGGGCTCATTCCAAAAAATTGAAAAAAAACCTTTAAGCACTTGAAGATGTCAGATCAGTCAAGGCTGATTAGATCTTCTGTGGGCAGTTTCTCTATCCTGATAATGGACCCCATCAGACTGAGAGCTGCTGCCCTCTCCATACCACACATGAACAAGGCTCCACCAAGAAGAGCCTCTCAATTTTGGCCCAATCAAGCTGCTCCCAGATAATCTCCATCTCAAGTCTGTCACAACATGCCCGTATGGGTTGTACCATTCCAACCCTTCTCACTAAGCTTGGAGCCGCCCGCACAGGCTCCAGGTGAGTGTTTGACCAGGATGGATCACCGGCCTGGAACAAGGTGAAGATATGTCTGCCGCCTGAGCGATAGCCCTGTGAGATAAGTCCATCCATCTTCTAGCCTCTTATCCTGGTCAGGGTCACAGAGCCTGTGGGACATAGCACCTAATAAATAACTGGCGAAGCCATGTCTGTAAGTGCAGAACACCACTTATGCATGTGTCCTGAGTAATTCCCATATTTGCTGAGGAATCATGAAGGAACGTTAAGACCTAGAGTAGCTGCTTCAAAGGTTTCCAGAACAAGTGTGTAGATATCAGCAATACAAGACAGTTGACAGTTGAGAGGTGGTAACCCAGCTACTGACTGCTCAGGCTCTGCAGAGCAGTAATTAAAAGCGCAGTGAGGCAGTGAACGCACAGGACCATCAGCACTTCATTAATGCAGAGCTTTCTGGGCTGACTGCTGCCCTGGGTTACATGCTGAGTGCCAGCCTGCTATGTTGCGTCTCTGCGGGGCTAGTTTAACAGGATCTCAGCTTAAATTGTTTAAAGTAATTTAGAGTGCCAATTAGCCTACTGCCTATCTGTGAACTATGGGAGATTAGAGTGCATAAAGGAAACTTGCATGGCCTGGGCAGAACATGCAAACAGAACACACTCAGGGTGACAGTAGGTTCGAACCCCTAACCCTGAAGGTGTGAAGCAACAGTGTTAACCACTGAGCTATTGATCAGCATCATCATCATCCTCATCATCACCACTATCATCATCTTCATCATCACCACCATCATCATCCTCATCATCACCACTATCATCACCACCACTATCATCACCATCATCACCACCACTATCATCAGCACCACCATCACCTTCATCACCACTATCCTGATCATCATTGCACCCCTGTAATTCTATACTGTACCTGTTGGATTTCCATTGTGTTGTTTTCTGATAATATTATGATTTAACAGTGAAATACAGTGAATTTTCTTGCAAAAAAGTAGCGAAGAATAATTTGGCCTTGTATCATTGTTCCTTTAAAACTTATTTTGAAATTTTGTGTATGACATTAGTGCATTTCTTGGCAGGAGCTCCAGCTAGACATTTTCTTTGGTTTATCTGAATAAACAGGTGACACTCATCCCACGGGAAACTGAGACACTCTGTTCCAACAACGACCAGGCCCCAAGAGAGCCAACAATGTACCAAAAACAAAGATAATTAACTGTTTCGCCGTGTTTACGTAATGACCACAGCAGTGTGCTGAGCTGGCTGGGATGTCGCCCCCCCCCCAGCAGCCAGCCTGTGCACTCCCAGGCTCTGACGTAGCCCCAGGTGAGTTTTTCCATCCTTCGCTCCATGATTTCTCTTTTCTCCTTGCTCTCCGCCCACAGCCCAGCACATATGCACCCTGACCCAGCGAACTGCAGAAGCCCAGGGACAGCCACTATGCCAGGTCACAACTGACCCAGCAAGAGTACGAGATAAACACTGCCGTGCTGGGAAAATGGATGGTGTTATCATTATGCTTTTATTAGGGCATATTTTCATGCACAAACATGAATTTGCCACAAAAGAAACACCTATAATTAGCAATTTTGTTTCTACGCTCCGAATAACAAACACATTTGCAGAGTTGATAGTTATTTGAATAATTATGATGTCAAACAGTTAATAGAACTTGGAGGGAAAAAAGACGCAGACTTGAATTAAAATGCAGGGAAGAAGGTGGCAAGGTGCAGAAAGTATATAAGTGATGAAGAGGAATCGGAACTCACTGAGACATGTCAGGCTGACTGGCCCCTTCGGTTATTCAGTAACACTCATGTCTGCGGTGTTCGGATCCCAGTCGTTTATGGTGATAATCTCCAACACTAGGCTTTCAATCACCTAACAATAGTGTGGGTGGGTGTTTCGCGTGACCTGTTGCCATCTGGTTTCTAGGCAACAAGCCCTTAATTCTGAATTCTGTGCGATGGCGAGGAATTTTATGGGCGACCAGTGAGAGTGCGATGAGCCGCGTCCTTGGAGCTGACGTCTCCTCCACGGGGCCACGCGCTGGACCCTCAAACAGGGGCTCCCTCCAGTAGGCCAGCTGCAGACCCATGCATGACAGGCATCCTACTTAAACTTAGCAAGTAAGAAAACGCTACCTGGGATTTTTAACACAGCGGAAGCCCGGGAATATTAGGATCGGTATTCACAGCATATTCCGAGTCAAACTGCTCCACACTAAATATTACGCACCTGGTCTGATCCCTACAGGTGAGATGGTGAAATAAAACATGCTTTTTCATGTACCCCTGCCCTGCCACTTCAAAGCCAGCGCTTCAAAGCCGGCATTGTCCATATAACATACAACATAATGTTCACCGTTATGCAGAAGATAATTATCAACCACGCACCATGTCTGCTGATCATAAGAATCACACGAACGCCATGTTCTGTAAGGTTTCATGTTCTTGGCTTATACCATTTCCAGGTTTAAAATTGCAAGGAGCAGCTTATAATGTGCAAAGACTGCATGCTTCAGATGTCACGAACAGCCCTACAGGCGTCAAGAAAGGGTATCGCAATGAGGGCGTGCTCACGCTCGAAGCCAGGGGCTGGGTCATGGCAGAAATTCCTTTTTATTCCCCCCGTTTGCCTCATGCTCAGTGGCTGCCGGCTCCTTGTGCGGTGCCAAATCAAAGTCTGCTTGCACTGTTTCTGTATTCCACCCATGCAAATACCAATCCCAGAATATCAGAAGAGAAACAAACTCATATTTGCAATTATTTTTCTGGCATCATTGCAGAGGAACAGAAGGCCTAAGGAGTGGAAAAGCATCCTCAGCGTGGCGGCCTGCTCTCCCGCCTCGTTATTTCTCTGAGCCTCATGCAGCAGGGCTCACTGGGAAGGCCCGCCTGCAGAGAAGTGGCAGAAGGGCTCGAGCTGCCACACCCAGCTCATAGTTGGACCAGAGAGGAAGTGGTGGCACTGCCGTTTTGGGCCCCTGGCTGGAGCCCTGTGTCTTCACTGGCACAGGAAGCTAACACCTGGAAGTGCTCGAACAGACAGAAAGGGCTGGCACTGCCGTTTTGGGCCCCTTGCTGGAGCCCTGTGTCTTCACTGGCACAGGAAGCTAACAGCTGGAAGTGCTCGAGCAGACAGGAAGTGGTGGCACTGCCATTTCGGGCCCCTGGCTGGAGCCCTGTGTCTTCACTGGCGCAGGAAGCTAACAGCTGGAAGTGCTCGAGCAGACAGGAAGTGGTGGCACTGCCATTTCGGGCCCCTGGCTGGAGCCC
>JAODKM010000038.1:1413588-1425946 GCA_026780845.1 Petrocephalus sullivani
CAGACAGGAAGTGGTGGCACTGCCATTTCGGGCCCCTGGCTGGAGCCCTGTGTCTTCACTGGCGCAGGAAGCTAACACCTGGAAGTGATAGAGCAGACAGGAAGTGGTGGCACTGCCGTTTTGGGGCCCTGGCTGGAGCCCTGTGGCTGTGTTCGAATTTTGGTGCTGTGTCCTACCCAGGACACAGCCTCCGTACACCACGTCCCTCGAATGCTACCACGAGCACGACGGCTGGAAGGGAGCTGCTGTGAAATCGGACGGTCTAGCCTTCAGGTCCAGCATGAGTGGCAGCCAATCGCATCGTGTCCTGAGCAAAAAACAATATGATTGGATAAGGGTTGCTACGGCAGTCGCAGTAGACAAGCCCAGTGTCAAGCGGGGAGTTTAATTCTTTTTTTAATTATTATTTTTTATTTCAATATATTTTATAGTAATATTGCATAATATTAAATATTTATTTTGCTTTTTTCATCATATTTTTGTCTTTTTTATTATATATTTCTTTTATTAAAGTTTATTAGTGTACTGTGCGATTTCTTCAAAAATACTTCTACACAATTATCAAAAGCTGCACAGCACACGTGCTTTAAGCTTTTAACATTTGTACCGTTACATTTAAATGTGTATTCCGCCGCTTCTGCCACTATCACCTTTCTTTAAAGAATCCCAAGATTCATTGCAACTTCGCCCCGCAATGCATCTTGGGATACAGTGGACTGCGAAGGATACACCCGACCCATCCTTGAAGAACGGGGAAAAGTAGGACGCATTTGTGGGCTGCATTTGGATGAGCCATCGAATTCGGACAGCCTCGTTGCGGCGCTGTGAAGTAATCGGTCTACAAATGTGCCCTTGGTAGGACGCAGAACCCGAATTCGAACACAGCCTGTGTCTTCACTGGCACAGGAAGCTAACACCTGGAAGTGCTCGAGCAGACAGGAAGGGGTGGCACTGCCGTTTTGGGCCCCTGGCTGGAGCCCTGTGTCTTCACTGGCACCTGGAAGTGCTCAAGCAGACAGTAAGTACACAGATGGATGGAAAAGAGGCTAAAAATGCTACCTGCATCCAGAAGTGATGCTGGCTAACATTAGTGTGAGCCTTCAGTGTTACCTTGCTATCATTTCTTCTTGCAATCTAGATACTCATTCCACACCAGCTCCTCATGTTAAAGAAAGTTTCTGTAATCGCTGCAATGCAGCCCTGAAAGGCATTATGGTAGGGGACTGACATTACCCGCTTGTGGGCTGATGAGGGTGATCACTTTCATGTTTGCAGGCGAGGCCAGCCGCCCTGCTCTCCTTTGGCGGGGAAAGGCAGCCAGCAGTATTGGGTGTCAGGCTTGGCCAGGAAATTCGCCTTTGCCCAGTTCTCCAACCCCCCCTCTCCACCCCAAATTCTCTAAATAATCCACAATAACAGAGGGTAATGGTGGTGCTTAAATATGGGCCAGTAGGAATGGCAATCAGGAGGAGATAAGTACTGTCCCGTTCAGAAGAATAGTGATTGTCAGGACACATCCTGGTGCCTTTAGAGGTATAATGTTGCATTATTTGTCAGCTGCGGTTATCCCCGTCCACACATCCATCTTAAATATCACCAATACTACATTAAGAACTGACAGTTTACAGTGTCAAAGATACACAGACAACGTGATATGAGGATTTCCTGTCCGCCGCTCGATGCCTTTGTTGTCAAACGGTTCATGGAAGTGCGGTTGCTATGGAGACCCCTCAGTTTGCAGTGTTTGGTTACTTAGTGTTTTCACCTGGAGGTTGGTTCCGCTTTCACGCCTTCCAGTTCAAGCCTCACGTCGGCATTTCTGTCTAATGATTACCGTGCTCGTCAGTGTTGACGAGACACGTGCAAACATCCCCGTGGCAACTGGACTTAACCAACGAGGCTCCTCAGGAGCGAGACTTGGGAGGAAAGCATTCCTGCCCCGTAGTATCTGGGTGTTCATGACAATGACAAACCCGTGTTTGTAACCAGGGCTGGCCTATCATTTCTGTTAATTAGACACCAGTGACCTGCACATCAAGGGTCATTATACTGCAATTATTTAAAAGAGATTATTACTTATTTAATGATTTAACCAGGCAAGGTTTTCTGAAGACCGGACCTGATGAGCAGTGTTTCTTCTGAAGAACCGTGGCCGTGGCCCGCTCACCTTCTGGAGGAGCTCGGGATTCACACGGTTTTTTGTAAAATTAACCAGCAGTGTTAAGCAGTGAAGCACATTGGCCAGAGGATTGAACACATATCTCTCTTTACTGTGTGCACAAAGTGCCATTAGATGGGGAAAAAGTGAGGTTTAAAAAATAACAATAACAAACTGCATACAAAATTAGGTTTGCATTTCAAAAATGCAAAAAAAAAAGTACTGCATGACATTAGCTAGAGTAGCATATACACTCGCAGCAAATGCAAATATAAAAGGGTTTGGGGAGACCACGTCTCTATGACTTACTGTAACTTACATTAAAAAAAAAACAACAGCTTTGCAGTGACATCTGAAGTGTCTCGTGTGGCAAATGATCTGTCATTTTGATTCCTGGATGGACAGTCCGCCGTCACCTACTGTACAGCTTATCTTTCTATTCACTCGGGTTTTTATTTTCCCTGAGAGAATCTGCAAAGTAGCGGCTTTTTTTAGAAAGTGGTTGTTCCTCAAAAGAAGTGGAAGCATTTCACTTCACCGTGGGACAGCTGTAACTAGCGAATAATTCTGCAGTCGGGAAGTTCTTGCACTGGCGAAAATTAAAAGCAGCCTTGAAAACAACGAGAAAAAAGACGAGATGACACATGTAAGAATGTATATTTTTGGGCGTGTGGTGAAATAATTGCGTTCAGGCAAAAAATAAAACGTGTGATATCAGGCCACAAGGTAAGAAAGTAAGTGTAACGTCGTTAGAAAAACAGATGACAGATGTCACATGAAGACTGTTTCTGCTCTATGGATGTGCTGTCAAATCAAAACTGTCAGCCGTGTGATCATTAATGTAAATGAGGGAAGAGCAGACCGGGCCTCGAGGGCTGTACAGCTCCGGCTCTTAACTGCTTTGTTGAAGCCATGAATTAGGCAGTTGCATGCCTCACCCGATATTTCAGGCACAAAGCAGGTGCTAATTGAAATGCGTCCTTAAAAACACCCTGGATTCTTATCCAGGAGGATTGTATAGATACTTATGTTTAAGCCTCAGAGGCCATTGGTCTCAAGCTAAACACAGACAAGTGGCAGAGACCTGTGAGGAAAACGGCCCTGTCACATGATCACTGGGGTGTCACATGACCACTGGGTCACACTGCATGTGGCATAGGAGACCCTTCTCCTTCACATGGGGGCATCTCCTACTGTGACCACTCTGAGAGGCATCTGCTGATTGTTGTAAAGCTTCAATACAAAGGGTAGATACCTGGTGTTCCGCAAGTCCCTAAAAGACGTGTCATTTCACAAAAGCATTGTTTTGGACCTGAGATTTCAGCAGGAGATTTTTAGGTTGACTGTCTCCTCTGCATTTTAATTCCCTGGGCAGTTGTCAGCTTCAGAATCGGAACTTTCCCGGTCACTGCGACTGCAGGACGGACATTTCTGAGGATGGAATTTCTGAGGCCAGAGTTTCAGCTCTGTGACAGTCTCAAGACGACGGGTAGTCTTCCTGAACGCAGACTTCCTCCTGCAAGCAAGGCTGCCTCTGTGGGGCATTCCAGCTTCTCCTGAAGGTAAGGAAGTCCATACCAAGCCAATGGCTACTGAGGAAGGATACAGCTTTGCAACAGTTGGGTTAGGACCAATCACATTAAACCTTTAACCAGTTAAAATGTAAACAAAACCTGACCTTTTTAACCTACCGGCATGAAACAGCAACCCAGGTCTTGCAAAAATTAATCAGTGCAAAATATCAGCTTTCAGTGTGTAAAAAGGAAACACAAGGAACTTCATCAGAAAATAAAATGAATTGAAATCAGTAGTCATGTATGAGGACTATGGAGAAGATGGGGCAGGTGGCTACACGCTGGTGGAGATCTTATACTTGGGCGACATATTGTTGTGGAACCACATGAAGCCGAAGATCACTGCCATGGTCTTGGGGATGCTCTCGTCATACGCAAAGTTCATGGCCTCGTGCTGGGGCACCTTCACCACTTCGATCAGCTCGCCCTCCTGAGCCCGGCCCCCTCCCTCACCCACACGGTCCTCATCTGACACCTCTGCGTAGAAAAGGGTCTGTTTGGCGCCGGTCACGCCAACACCCGACCTGCCAGGGGACACAGACAAGTGAAGTCAGCCACAGGGTCCGTATTGGGCCAACGGCCGGGACCGAGACACATGCACATACATGCACAAAGACATGGAGATGTGCGTATGCGTGTGTGTCGGAGGGGGGGGGAGGGGGTCGGGGGTGGTGGTGTAAACGAAGCCTCCTGGGCGCAGGGCCTTAACATGACCCTGTCCAGATATGCATTTTCATCGCCAAAGGGATACAGTCTAAAAGAGCTCCAAAAAGATTCAGAGACTTATGTGGGCATAGGGAAGTTAAATCTTACCAAATACCTGTCTAATACCCGCCTTAGTTATCATATATCGGCTTAATCTCCTTCATGATTGAAATGGGAGAATTCCACCTTATGTCTGCCAAAGTAAACTGGCTCCATTGGCTGCGTGGTGCTACAGACAGGTTATCATGCGTCTTACATAGTTAAAAACAACAGGTACCCAGATCTTCAAAATAAAGAAGTGGGTCAGTGGCATTTCCACACAATGATCAATCACTGAGCATTCCTCATCTACATGACTTAAATGCTAAGTCAGTAAGAATGGGTTCAGTCTCATGTCCAGACAAATTCCACATGAGAAAGCATAGCTCCCAGAGAAAGCCCAGCAGTGTCTTAGTTTCTATGCATCTCATTTTAGTGGAGGACTGGGACGGGCTCATCTTGACACCACATCCTGTGCCTGCCCCGCCTCCTCTCCATCACTCTCCAGCCTCATTTTAACACCACATCCTGTCCCAGGCCCCGCCCCCTGCCTGAGCCTGCCCCGCCTCCTCTCCATCACTCTCAAGGATCATCTTCACACCACATCCTGCCCCAGGCCCCTCCCCCCCCCCTGGACCTGCCCGCCTCCTCTCCATCACTCTCAAGGATCACCTTCACACCACATCCTGCCCCAGGCCCTGACCCCACCCTGACCCCCACCCTGCAAGCTGTCCCGTCTGGCGTTAGTTTGGGGAGTCCGGGGAAACTCCGGAGTAAAAGAGACAAATCCTTATTGGATAAAAAAATCATTCCTCAGATACACACGAATACAAAGGGACACAGTACAGGAATCCGTATCCCAGAATAAATGATACCATTTGGACACACTCAAGTGCTGAGGGTCGTTAATCTTGTCATTTCAATCTTGTCCTCTCTATCTAAGGAATGTGTATTATTCACACACTGAACAAGGACATAAACAGAGGAGTCACCCGGACGCAGGCCTTTTTCTGTCATTTGAACATGTTAATTCTTTTCCTAATTATTAATACTTCACTGACCCTGGCTAGGACATGTGGGTAGAAGCTGGACCAAAGAGTGTCATTCCTGGCTGATTTCTCTAACAAAAACATGATAAACATGAAATAGGTAGAAGTCACTGACATTTTACTGCCCTAAACAAACACCTACTTTTGACCAATGTATAGGGATGGGTAAGTAGAAAATGAGACACTATGGATTACCCTGTTTATCAGTGTCAAAATAAGACCGTGGACTTGACAAGGGGCTTCTTTGGCTGGCTACATGACTCATCTGATCACTGTGCTTACATTAGTGCAACATTCACGGCACCCTGCCAAGGCTTTGATGGTGTGTGTGTGTGTGTGTTTATTCTCTTTAGGTGCTTTCTCACCACAGGAACCTTTGTCATGAACCAGAACCTTTTTCAGGAACCAGGAACTTATGTTGCGTTCACACCACAGGAACTCAACCTGACTGTAGTTCCTGAACTTCTTTTAGTCCCTACTCCAGATTAGGTACTTTTCGTTCAAACACAAACTACTGGGGAGACTGGATTATTGGGATTATTTCTGTATTTCGGTTATATTAAATTAACAACCTCGTCATACCAGCATGGAATAGGGGAACTAAAGGAAACAGACCAAAGTCTGATGAACCCTCTACAAACACGTGATAAGGCTAGAGTCACCTGATCATATGTCGCTCAGACAAACTGCAAAGGAGTCTGGGAGGTTCGGGGCATGAGAAGCAGCGGCCACTAGGCACCGTGGCTCTTTCCCAGGCCCCCTCGGAGCAGACGATAAGTACCAAGCAGTGTCGTAAGCACGGGAAAGGCTCGGAGTGTGTCCAGTGCAACAACCAACTCAACGGTCTGTGCAGCAAAACCCCTCCATGTCTCTGCCCGAGACTTCAAGAGACTTAGGTGGTTGTCAGCGGAGGAGTGCAGGATGAAGGGATGCGAATATGGATGAGAAAAGAATGATGCAGGACTAGGCGGAAAGCAGCACCTGTACGAGGTGATCCTCCGCAGCTTATCTGCTGGCACATCATAGCCACACTCCTCCAGGACCTCCTGCCGGGCAATCTCCTCCAGGGACAGGTGGGGCTTGTCCACCAGTCCTGCACACAGCTCGTACGTAACCCCTGCTGATGCCAGAGGGGGGTCCACTTGGATATTCGCCGGCTCCTCAGGGTCCTTCTCCTTCTGCTTGCTCCTCTCCCACTCAGACATGTAGACAGCTGCAGGAGGTATTAGGAGATCAGGACTAGATGCAATGGCTTTGATGATCAGGAGAGATTAGCTTTTAGGACATGGAGAGACTGGTTACTGGCTCTAGAACAGGTAGGACAACTAGAACAGCAGTCTGGTTGTCAAAAGCACTGGAGCTTGATTTTAGCGAGAGAGCTATCAGGAGAGGCTGGATGTCACCATGCACAGCCCCACCAGACCCCCGAGTCACTGCCATGAATGGACTGCAGACCAGACTTTCTAGGAAGCTGCAGAAGGTTCTGTGTTTTATTTGTGACTAGAAGGCCGCTGGATCCGATTCCAGGAAGGAGAACTGTTATAGTCTTGAGCAAGTTACAATTCCTTAACTGCTATAGTCCCACAGCACAAATGTGCATAGATTCCAAACTTTGAACCACACAAGCCGCTATTTCTAGAAAAACAGATCAAGCAAACGTCGTGACAGCCATGGCGTGCCGCTCACAAGCTTTCTCTCATTACTGTGCCCTCTCGACATGTTAGCTCTGTCCCTCACCCCACCTAACCTCTTGGTCTGGTGGTCAAAGGCATGACAGGAGACTGCCCTGGGCCCATGGCACCTCCATGCGGAAAAGCAGGCCCGAGAAGCAGTAAGGAGTCCCGTGGAAGCGTGCTCCCCGTGCACAAAAACAGCCCCTTTCCCCATCTGCACACTGGAACAATCCCTCCCACCACCTGGGCTTCCTTCTATTATGAGCGGTTGGCGTAGCGGCCCAGGCGGACACCGCCGGCACAATGCCCTTCACTCCACGCACCTCGACGGCGAGGAAAACGCAGGAGAAAAATCTTTTCTTTTCGTCTCTCGCCCCTGAAGAGGAAGCCAACAGCCCGAGACGGACCGTCTGTTCCAAAAACTCGCGTGCCTTCCAACTTTTTTGTACGGTGTGGGATTGCGGACCAGCAGATTATACGGGAAACGAGAGTTCAGACTATATGAGCATGCTTTCCTGCGGGTGCTAACAGTTTGTGAGGAGCCCCCCCCCCACTTCCCAACGGTGGAGAAGACGTTACGATGGTCCATCGTATGTCAAGGCCAGTCAAGTCAATGGTGAGATTGCAAAGTGGGGGCCAGAACTAACAGTCTCTTAAGGCTTTTTTAATAAAATGGGGGGTGGGGTTAGACAACAGCGAGCACTGCAGGAAGCACCACTAGTGCCCCCAGAGCTGAGAATGGGTGGGTAATGAAGGCAGTTCATGGTCCAGGGGTGATCTAGTGCCTTAAACTGATGACTAATGATTTCTGCACTTGGTTGGGGCCAGAAGAGAGACTGAGAGGATGAACATTTCCTCCCAACACCGATCGCTCTACAGCACAAGCACGCATTACCGGGTGATGCCCAAGGCTAGAGAGAGACATGTACAAGATGAAATATCTATTCCAGAAAGCTCCCAATAGATACATTTTTGCTTCATAGAATATTCTAGTTTAAGCATGTTTCCCTTCAGGCAAATTAGGTATTAGAATTTTTAATATAACTTTAATATAAAAAGAAATGCACCTTAAAACAAGTCCCCCGCAGCAGTAGAATCTCACAAAAAATGGCGAAACTAAAATAACTTGTTCATCCTGGATGTTCTGACTCTTGATTCAACTTGACTAAAAGATTTACCGTATTTTCGGACCATAAGACGCACTCTAGTTTTAGAGGAGGGAAATGAAGAAAAAAAGATTCTGAACAAAATAGTATCGACAATATCCCATAGACCAGTGTTTCCCAACCCAGTCCTCGGGGAACGTCGGACAGTCCATGTTTTTGCTTCCTCTCAGCTCCCAGCACTGTACCAGGTATTTGGTGTTCCCGATTGGCTGGGAGTTTGGAGGGAGCAAAAACGTGGACTGTCCAGTGTTCCCCGAGGACTGGGTTGGGAAACACTGCCATAGACCATCTCTCACCTATACATAAGTTTTAACCCTCTTCTCAATGGCATAAGGTGCTCTTTAGTGACAGGCAGGGCAGGTTATGAGAGAAGGGACTGTGTTAGAGTGATCGGCCGCGGCCCATAGGATCGCGAATGGAGAGGTCGGCGGGCGATCGGCGGCGCCCGCAGGATCGCGAATGGAGAGGTCGGCGGCCGATCGGCAGCGGCCTGTAGGATCGCGAATGGAGAGGTCGGCGGGCGATCGGCGGCGGCCCGTAGGATCGCGAATGGAGAGGTCGGCAAGCGATCGGCGGCGGCCCATAGGATCGCCTTCAATCTGACTACCTGATCTAACGCTAATGCTCATGGTAAACAAGGCCTGGACTGTTTTCTTGATTGCTCTGTAGGTGCTCAGCCTTCCTAAGAAAGCATGGCTTTTAGTTCTTGGTGTGGCCCATCCTAAGCTCTTATCGGCCTCTTGTTTGGACAGGACACTGCGGGAGAACACACCTGGACGGAACTGCTTGACCAGGATGAAGCAGTGGGCTGTGGTGTTGAAGATCAGCACTGACACGCTGTAACAGAGAACACAGAGTTACGAAAGTTAATATAAATCACAACACACACAAGAAAAGACTTAGGGCTATGAACCTTTTGAGTACTGACTTCAAATGATTATGTTTGATTTCCACTACTCGTGACAGCAGATGCGATTCCATCCAGAAGCGCTCAGTCCTTGGCTTGCATGTCACCACTCAGGTCAGGGTGCTACGTGCTGCCTGCCATCACACCTTCACGTTCACTCAAAGAGCTGAAAGGCTTAAATCATCCTTCTGAAATGGTGATAAGGAGCCACCGAGCTGTACGGAAACGCAATGGGTGCAGGGGAAAGCGGGGAAAGAGGGGAAAGGGGGGAAAGCAAGGGAAGGGGGAAAGAGGGGAAAGCGAGGAAAGGGGGAAAGCAGGGAAAGCAAGGGAAGGGGGAAAGAGGGGAAGCGGGGAAAGCGAGGAAAGGGGTAAAGAAGGGAAAGTGGGGAAAGTGAGGGAAGGGGGAAAGCGAGGGAACGGGGAAAGAGGGGGAAAGCGAGGGAAGGGGGATAGTGGGGAAAGCGAGGGAAGGGGGAAAGCGAGGGAAGGGGGAAAGAGGGGGAAAGCGAGGGAAGGGGGATAGTGGGGAAAGAGGGGGAAGGGGAAGTGGGGAAAGAGGGTGAAGGGAAGGGGGAAAGCGGGATAAGAGGAGAAAGCAAGGAAAAGAGGAGAAAGCGAGGGAAGGGGAAGCGGGGGAAAGAGGGGGAAAGCGGGGAAAGAGAAAGCGAGGGAAGGGGGAAAGAGGAGAAAGCAAGGGAAGGGGAGAAAGAAGGGGAAGAAAGCGAGGGAAATAGGAGAAAGCGAGGGAAGGGGAAGCAGGGAAAGGGGGAAAGAGGGGGAAGGGGAAAGTAGAGAAAGCGAGGGAAGGGGGAAAGCAGAGCCCTCTTCCAGGGTGTTAGTGCCGGATTAGCACCTCTGGCTTTGTCCTCACTCTGATTGTGAGATAGCAGCTAATTCCTTCAAAAAAGACAGGAGCTTGATGCTGAGAATCTCAGTATAATAGGATCTCTGGGATAAGGGCAGCAAACACAATGTCTCAGCTGGAAGCCCACCCTTTGGGCCTGGAAAGCGTCATGGCGTGAGCCCCCCGGTCAGAGGCACTGGACTCATTCTGCCCACCGCTGTCTGTGAGCAAGTTAAAGATCACCCCCAGTGCCAGACACGCAACTGGCTTTCTGATGCCTCTGAGAGGTTCCTGCCTGAAGTGCAGAAACTCACTGCATGTCATTTGTGTGAAGTAGAGCTGTACGAGGAAGCCTTTGATTCAGCTACAAGAAGAAGCCTATGACCTGACTTGCTTTAGTAAAAAAAAAAAAAAATATATATATATATATATATATATATGTGTGTGTGTGTGTGTGTGTGTGTGTAGAGCTATGTAAGATCTAGGCAGAGAGGTAGGTTGTTCTGCGTTATTGATCCTAAGGGAATGAGGAGGGTACTTGTGTTGCGAGCAGAGGCACAATTATTTTAAACAAAATTATAGCGTGCATTAAATTAGGTGGGTCCCGGCTTTAACTTCTGACATGCGGGACTTTCCCTGTTCAAGCAAGTCCTGGAATAACAGCGTGATTTGCCGGGAAGGCAATTTTTAACAGACTCAATGGACTGAAGAGCGTTATCTGAGGAACGGGCTGAACGGGACAAGATCATGGCAGCAACAATGGTGCTCGGCAAGATACGTGAAGAGGTGAACGCAAAGGACCTAACAATTAAGCTGCACCCCCCAGCTCCCCTCTGTACAGCACTATGGCTCCGAGTATGAGCTTAAGTAAAATATCACAGGTTGTTTCCAAGACTTCATTACTGAAGCATGAATTTTTAATGCATCAGATTTTATTGCACTCAAGTGTTCTGTCTGAATGTGCTTGTCTCAGTCTCCTGAATACATAAAAGATGAAAATGTAGGTGCTGAATCTGGCTGACCTGGACGTATAGTGGCAGCATTGGTGTGCTGCATGGGACATCCATTATTCAGGCAGTGAGAGTATTAGGGCCCTGCCTGTGTAATTACAAGGCCAACAGCAGCTGATGCCGCTCCTGGGCCCCTGAGTGAGGCCCTCAGCCCACAGCTGTCTCTCTCAGCGGGGAGCACGTCGGCTTTTGCTGCTCATATACGTGCAAACGGATAATACGGCATCCATTTCGGTCAGCGTGTATGTGTCGGTGTGTTTCTCTGCGTGTCTGAGAGCGATGCCGTCTTCGGGAATCGCCGCCAGTGTGTGCCGACAGCGCTGTGGGTCAGAGGGCGCTCGCTCTTTGTCTGCCCATGTCGGCACCGCCGTGTTCGCGGAGAGGGAGGCGGCCCAGGAAACAGGAAGTTGAGCACGCCCTTTCCCAAGCCGAGAGTGCCTTGGTGCAGCACTGCACCCCGCGGCCACGTCCCGGGAGTGCGGGGCCTTTATCAGGACCTGGCCACATTTACTTGGGCCCCGGGGCCTGATTAAGCTTTATGGGCTCCACTGCTGGCAGTTCTGTCTGGTGGGCACTCGGGGCCCCTCCCAAAGAACAATTACAGCCCCGCAGGAAGAGGAACCCTGCCCTATGAGCACGACTTCCTGTTCCTCCCTTTCAGCCTGCAGCCACAGAACTGGCCCAGAGTAAGCCGAGCGGGGTGCCTTCATATGGCCTGCCTTCATTTGCCCCCCTCTGCTGATCCGCCGCCTTAATTAGGCCAAAATATGAGGCCCATGCAAAGCACACGGCAACCAAATTAACCAACAAGCCGCTATTCCAATTACTGGGAAACTGACACGGAAACAAACATGGAATCAGGCAACACATCTTCCCCCAAAAAGATAAGACGGTACACCAGATTAATGATCATCATCCAGATGAAAGACGTACTAGGTGACACATCTTTATCCAGATATAGGAGAAGCATCTTCATGTTCATCTTCAAAAAGCAGCCATGTCAGATAACAGATTTCCCTCCATGCATGACAAACTATAAAACACCCTGCAACCCCCCCCCCCCACAGGACCCAAAAACCACCAGGCCTGGCTCTCGCTATAGGGACAAGCTGAGGACCAATCATGGGGGAGGATGATTTCTCTAACGATGTTAACAAATGCTGCCCTTAATGGCTTTATCCTGCAACAAGTGCCTCTCGGCATGCCCCCCCCCACCCCCAGACCCCCCCG
>JAODKM010000038.1:1438230-1466363 GCA_026780845.1 Petrocephalus sullivani
CGCAAGGCCTCATCTACCACCCAGCCCACCCCCAAACTCCCCCTCCCCCCAGCACAAAGGAGCCCAGAGCTGACTCCCAGTTAATCACACTCTCAGGTACAACCCCCTCACCCCACCACTACCCCCACGAAAGCGAAAAACAGCAGAGAGCGCTACGTCCTGAAACAAACGAGAACAGAAATGTTGCTTCGCTAATCACCCAAACGGGCCCCACGAATATGGAACATTAATAATTCCTTCTATGTTATGAGTCATGTTTTTAATCCTCTTTTGGTTGACATGTATTCACTGCACTGCAAATTCAGGTGGGCGTCTGCGGTGGGCCCCACACACTCATTAATAGTCATTAATGTTTCTCACACATGGCCTCACAGCTGGGAGTGCAGACTCCAGAGCCCGGCGATAGGAGGGCACTGATCCAAATCCCTGCACTTCATAATTCAATCAAACACCCACAGGTGTAAACAAGAAATATCACAACTATTAACATCCAGACATATGTGGAGTCCCTGTGTGGATGGCTCACTGTACTGACTAATTATTATCATCATGATTATTATTGTTGTTGTTATTATTATTATTATTAGTATTATTACCATGGTCTTCAGAGTCACTGTGATCTTGCACTGGATAAGCAATATTGAAAAAAATGCATATTATATACATATTTATATTACAGTTCTAGATGAACTTAGATTAAATCGAAAAATTGACTATGCCCAGTTAATGTGAATGAAATGTATTTTGAATATAAATACAAGACTGGAAACACAAGAACTATGCCAGGATTTTTATTTGAATTAACCAATTATAAGCAAGCTTTTAAACTAAAAATGAACTTACATAAGCAATAGGCAAATGCTGCTACTCTGATAGGATTTGCACTTCTTTTACCATCACAAAGGCAGATAAAACATGCCTGGTTCAGGGCCACTGCAGGTCTTTGGGATCTGGGTCACCATTTCATGAAACTGGGCTAAAGGAGAAGAAATGTACCAATACAGCGGGCGCATTTCGACGAGTCTCCATGACTGGCTTGAGAGGGACGCCTAGGCCCGCCCACCCACGCAAGGCTGTCCTCTGAGCTGGAGTTCCATCCTCGGAACATCTGGACGGAACGCTCCCGGGTGCACTGGCTCTGCTGGGGCGCCGTGGCTACGCGGATGACTCACGCGGCTCAGCGATACAATGGGCTCAACATTCTGCGTCAATACAAGGAAACATTATCACTCTGACAAAAATGCCCGGACTGGCCCGGCAAAGATGCTGGAAACAATTAATAGGAAACAAGCGGCTCGCAACAAAAGAAAATAAATGTTTTAGGGCCTTAAAAGTGTCCGTGGGGACTTCACCACCACATGAGAGAGGCTTGTGGCACACACAGGAGTCAATGGAAAAGCACACGTATTCCGGAAAGCATGCAGCAGGATGCATTAGGGCAGGGTGTCACGGGCGGAGGGACAGCCAGCTGTACAGGTAGCACGTGTTAGGCCCCGAGCCTGGCATTCTGTCATGACGTCAGGAACCAAACGCTCCCCCCCCCCTAATAAACTACAGGGATATTTTATGACTTTGCAGGAATTTGGGCCGAGGTTGCAGCTGTAAGGCCCCAGGGCAGCGCATCCTGAGTCCCACACGCGCAGGCCACTTTCCAGCACCAGCGAGGCACCATGCAGCCAAAGCCGGCACACCTGCGTAGGAAGCCTTCCTGCCAGGCCTTGGCATCTCACATACCTACTGAGAAAGCTGTACAAACACCCCCCCACCCCCCAAAATAACTCTGAGCTTCTCTTGGCAGCTCCAGCCCTAACTGCGATTTAACAAGGATTCGTTTTTTTTTTTTTTTGCTCCCTTTGCTCTCAGGGAGCGGCTTCCGTGAATCAAGGTTCAGAATGGGGAGTTACTGCATATCCGCGTAACCCTGAAGGCTGGGTCACACGTGAGAGGGGAAAAGGCTCCTGCAGACGTCGACAAAACCGCCGGACGCCTCTGTGAACCCACTCAAGGTCGTGGGCTGGGAACGTCAAACGGGAGTCAGAGGAAACCACTGCACTCAAATGTCATGTGTAACAAGAAGCACAGCTGCCAAGCCCGGTGTGTGATCTGACAGCACATTTAGAGAGAGTGTCCGGTTTCTCACGATCATGCATAAGGGAGCACATCCCATTCACACACTGCAGCTGCAGTGGATAGCTAGGCGGACTCCTGAGCCTGCACACGTACCACAGCCATACTGCACGGTGTATGTAGCACTGCTCCTTGTAGTACTTGTATGTGCTTCGCATCTGCTGCCATCACCACGGAACATGAAGCCAACATGCAGTGCCATTTGGCAATGACTGACCTTCCTTACAAGGGGGAAACGTCCCAGTGGTTATGTGAGCGTAAACGTGCATCAAGCGCTCCCTGCCACTGCACTGGAATCTTAGAAATCAGCAAGTCAGAGGAAATGCGAAATACTGCACGCTGTCACTGCGAAACACGTGTCCCCGGCCATAAACTGTAACCCGGGACTAGACGGTGCATGACGGTCACCGGGAGGGTGTGCATCGCTTTGCAGGAATGAATGGGGGTGGGCCGGCTGGGTGCTTTGCGCGTCCGCTCCTCACGGTCAGGAAGTCAGCCGAGGCACGGCTGATCTCTCGCTCGACTCACCTGGCTATAGTGCACCCGAAACGGTCTCAGGTAGCGGGAGCTGTCGCACGGAGCCACCTCGATATTGCTGATCTGCTCCATCGCTCATTCGCGAATCACCGTCCAGCCGGTGTTTCTCAGCGCCGAGCGCACAGCCGCAGATCCGGCAGGTAGCAGGAGGACGGGGAACTACGGGCGCCGGCGGAGGACACGCGGAGTGCGCGAACTCGAAAATAGCTCGGAACGAAACGGCTCCGCACATCCCTCAGTATTATTATTATTATTATTATTATTATTATTAAGTGTACAAAATATGAGAAAAAATGAAGGATGAGACATGCGGCAACCATGATTATACCTTTATCACATGCAAAGCAGAAGTGTAGTCATTTTCAGATAATTGATAATGATGATAATAATGATGGCGGATAAGATTAATATGCCAGCAAAAAAACGGACACCTTTCACTATAGTCTCAATGTCTACAGATCATAGACTTGAGAAATATGATTATTAATTTTTTAACCATTTTGACAATTGCATGTTATTAAAGGGGGAAGTGGATGATAAGTGTGGATTATACAGTCTCAGCAGAAACTTAGTGTAGACTATAATTATATTATGTTAACAAGTTAACAGGACATTAGGTAAAGCACAGCAGTTTCCAGTTGCGCTAAAATCATTTTATTATTACAATTATAACTACTACTACTACTGAAGACACGCTTCTTAATCTTTGTCTAAACTAAATCGAAATGACAGTTTAAATGAATCTGAATCACGCCTTCTGTTTAATAGATGGCCATTATGAAATGTAAACTCGATGTAGAAAGTTGGGGCTTGCAGCAGCAGACGCGCGGATACACGCCGCACGCGCCGCGCATCCAGCGCCGCCCGGGCCGTATTGCGCAAAGCTCGCGCCGCGTTTACCGCGCGCGCGGGCGCGCGTCTGGCGCGAGTCTACAACAGCGAGTCGTGCTCTTGCGCATGGCGCCACTTCCCGCCAATCCCTCCGGCTCGCGGCTCCCCGGCTCACCTTACGTTACCCGAAGCCGTCACGCCCTTAATTCATGTCGGCATTTTCAAAGTCGTGAGCGAATCGAGGTGCACGGACGCCAGCGCGGAATGTGCACGTTAGTGATGTGCTGCTTATGAGCAGTTAACCACGCGTCTCCTGATACAAACCGGAGCTTGACTGAAACTGTGCAAACATGATTTCTTTCAGGGCCAAGAAAAATACAATCACTGTAGCAAGAAAACTTTAATTAGTCATATGTTTGTTATGTTTTAAGCCTGCATTTCTCTGCACTTGTATTCTGCACAGATAAATAAACTCCCTTCACGGGGTGTATAAAATAAAACTTCCTTTGATTCAGCTCACCAAGCACATAGTCGCTATTCAGGAAGGAGGCCCTGCAGATATACCGGCTGTAATGTAACGAACAAAAGGAAAAATCTGATGACGTGTATTTATCAATGGACTGGTAACAACGATGGAGGCAGGACAACGTCATCATGGCTGCTAATAATGTAACCACTGCTACCTTGCAAACAGGCAAATGTCTCTGTCGTGTGGTGCAGGATGAAGGATGCAGGAGCAAACATGAAGTGTTAACAAAAGAGGGTTTTTGTTAAACTCAAAATACAAGAACGGAAGTGATTCGAAATATGAGGACAAACGAGGGAGCGAAGAAGAGGCAGCTGGGAATGTTCTTTTGCCTTTTCCAGTTTCTCCAGTCATTTCTTTCTTCATCCTTGTCCAGTTCTTAGCTGTTTGTCACTGGTATATTCTTTCATCTTTTCAACTTATAGCATCACTAAGCATCACTATCTGAATCAAAGGCATTGCTGGTTTTGCCTTCAGTAGGAATCTTATTACCCCTCACAAGCATATCCTTTTATGATCGGATCACAGTAATGGTGTATGAAGGACTAAAGTTAGTGTAACCCCCTCCTACACTTAAGTCTGACCTAGATAACCAATAGAGTTGATGCCTTTGCTAAATTATCGCAAAACTCAGACCCATTTTCACCTACTGAAGGTTAGCTGTACAAGCTCTAAGGTGTGGGTATTGCTGCCTCAGAGCATTGTGACATCAGTCTATTAATATATAGGGAATATGTATGTAGAAACAAAATCTATGCCATCATTTTATATTTTCAGCAATAGTGCTTTAGTAGTACGTTAACATACTAGCATCCCATTGAGTTGGCTATCTCTTCAAAGGAATGACTTTTGGGCTGACAGGTCACTAAGATGGGTGGGTGATTTTAGTGGATATTCTTCACAGTAAATGACCTTTCAGCACATCTTTGCAGCTAGATGACTGAAGCAGTTAAAGTACTGATTAAATCCTAAAGAAAGGTTTCCCCTTGGATGGGGTACTTTTCTATAGCTAAACGCATGCAGTTTGAAGTCATTTACTGCTCTTTTGTCCTCTTTTTTATTAGTGGCTTAGTGGGTTAGGACTGTATGCTTCTGATTGAAAGGTCACTGGCTTGAATCTTCCAGTTGCTGCATGCTGGATGACCCTGTACTGTGACCCCCATGCTTACTCTCACCTGTATACACCTGTCTCTGTGTGTCTCTCAGAGAACAAGATAGGGTTGGCAAAAAGACTATTTTTTCCCCCATGGGAATCAATAAAGCATTTATTTGGCTATTGACTTTCTCTGAAGGCATGATAGCCCATGACATTGTTGGTACATAATCTGTATCGATCATCTCCTCTGAGGTGCTCGGTGGGTCCTTGGCAGGGCCATCACTAAGGGTTAGGTATGGCTACCAGCCTGTGCCAGCTCTGTGCTGAGTGCTGTTACACAAAAGCATACTACAATCACCTGCATGTGAGCCTTAGGTGAGGGCCTGACCTTAGTCCCCTTAATCAAAGTATTAAACCTGAGTTTAATTTAATGTATAGATGAGGTGATTGATCTGAAGTGTAATATGCTTTTTACAGTATGCTGTTGCATTAGTTTGTGAGACTTAATGCTGCAAATTAAAATGACTCTGCACGCTTCTTTTTTCTAACCCCATCCACGGGTTGATTACGTTCCCTGTTCACAGAGTTGTCTTGTTTCTTAATTACTGACTTCTTGCACACAACCAGCATCTGGTTTTTAAAAAAACTTATGAATTCATACATCATAAAGAAAGGTGCTCCCTGTGTTATTTATGATATAATAACCATTCCTGGTTCCTTATATAACCATCCTCCTTGTCTTCATCCAAACCAGCTGAGGTGACTTACATACTCTTACAGCCCCCAAACAAAGCACTACCTCTTGGGATAATACACGACTTGCTGCACACTTTGATATTCTTTAAGGTCGTGCTGTTTCAGTTTGGCCTGGACATGGGGTCTTCTCATCACACTGTCCTTGGATGGGTGAAAATATCCCAGTCAGAGATGTTTCATACCCAGCTCCACTGAGGAAAAGCCAAAAATAGTAAATAAATGCCCTACTTTTGTTCTGGGAACATCCAGGGTAAAGCAGGCGACTTCTTTCAAATGCCCTGTTAGATGATTTGCTGGTAGCCAATCAGCTTTTTCAATTATGTTAGGTACAAGGGATGGCATAGTTAAGCAACAATTAATCTTTGAAATTGTCTTTGGCTATATACCTAATAGTCTATATCGATGTTCCCCAACCCAGTCCTTGGGAAACCTCGGACAGTCCACCTTTCTGCATCCACTCAGCTCCCATCACACCTGTACCAGGTATTTGGTGTTCTTGATTGGCTGGGAGCTGGAAGGGAGCAAAAATGTGGACTGCCCGGTGTTCCCTGAGGACTGGGTTGGGAAACAATGATCTATATTACTGGTTCTCAGCCTGTAGTATGTGTGGTACCAGTGGGTCTCAGATTGCCCCCAGGTGGTACTGTGATTTGTGTTTTACCCATGTGGTACTTAGCTGCTTTGGTTTGATCAGAAGTCGTACCTGATCCAAAGTGTTTGAGGACCAATGGCTTAAATCAAACTCGCATACAGTGCAGGGTGTCCTTTGCATGTGTGTCACCCTGGAATAATCTCCAGGGTCTCTGTCATTCTGTACAGGATAAGCAATGTAGTTCCATGTAAACCCATATCTATGGTGGAGATGTACCAGCCCTGAGCTTCGGTTTATTCCGAATTTGCAGACATTCCTTTTTAAGGCCGTCTCTCTAATAGACTATGTTTGGGGAAATTCGGTAATGGGGGTGTCCTGTGACTCTGGATGGGCCCTGCTCATGTTAGGGGTCAAAATGGGAGTGAGTCTTACTGGCCCGAATGCAGTCCCTTATTCTTCTGTACAGGGTACTTTCCAATTCATGAGATACACCCTCCTTCAGTTCCCTGCAGGAGACAATAGCCTGGACCAAATGTGAACCAGTTGTTACAAAGAATGCCCCACACTGGGACGCTCTCATGGGGACCACGCAGGCGCAGCTTGCCCAAGACGTGGGCCGTTCCCGATTTCCGTGCCATGCGTTTGAGAGGGAGCGGCTACCCTGGAAGGGTCTTTGTAGCGCTGTGCGGAGAGCCGACTGGCCCTTGCCTGGCCAGCGATAACAGCGATGTATGCGATAGCGGCCCAGCTAATGGCAGTCGCTGAGTGGGGTGCCGGGTGCGGCGTCCCCTGCGGGGATGATGTCACCCGCAGCAATGGGCCCGCTCCCAGCAGCAAGCCGCCTCGTCTCAATCTCCCCAGGCCAGCTTCCTGCACGGCCCTTAGCCCGACGCCCCACACAGCAGGCAGGATATCGTGCTCCTGGGCCTGCTGATCTACATCTACATAAACAAGAGCGGACAAAAACAATGTGACATTGAAAAGCATGGCGCACCAGTGCCCTTGGCATGCCAGTTAGCACTGAGCAATGGGTGTAGACCAAATCACCCTGGAGGGGCAGATTGTTCACAGTCCCCTAGAGGGGTGTCTTACGCAGGGCTGAGCTCATGACAAAGAAAAGCCGCAGGCCTCCGGAGAATGCGTCAAAGAGAGTGAGGGTACAGAGTCCTGCTCAGAAGTGCTAGAGGCCTGCAATCTCAAGGCCATCATCATCAGCTGGCCCTTGTATGCTTAGGCCTTTGATGGTGAGGTGGAATGTGGATGCCACCCTGTAGTTCCCACAAAATCCCACTGCATCTTCAGCCTTTCTCGTGAATCTTTCCGTTTGGAATTCTACAGTATTCTGTTTGCAAACATGTGGCTTTAATTGCCAATATATGCATTTGTTTGTCTTTCTGTATTTGTTGTGTCTGAAGGAGTGCCACACGATGTTTTGGTAATGATGGCTAGTTGACCTAGCTGATTAATGATGGGAGCCTCTTTCTTCGCCTGAATCTCAGGAGGCTGGGCTCTGGTGGCAGCCTAAGAAGATGCCGGGGCTGTCACACGTCGATATGAGCTGGAGGAAGAGGCAATGACGGCACGTCCGAGGAAGCAGCGAGGAAGGAAGATCAGAGAAAAAACAACATCGTTGTCTAGTGAGGAACCCAATCATTCCTTCCAGTGGGAAGTTTACAGTGTACCAAACCTTCAAAAGGGTCTAATAGCCACAACAATGGTGATTTTTGTTTTCTGAGGACCGACGGAAAATTTGCAAAAGCATGGAATTTGCACCCTGAGACAATTTTCCTGAGGAAGTTTCCATGTGCCCCACAGAACCATATTAGGGAAACAGTTCTACTTTGTGGCAAAAGTCCCTTCTCTAATGGCATGACTCGCTGCTGCACTAATCTCCGTGTCATTTCCTAGACAGACAATACATAACCTAGCTCATTCTTGTCCATTAGCTCCAATTAAATAAATCACAAAAGAGCAACATTAGCGCTTTTAGAATGTTAGCAGATCAAATCAGATGGATGAAAGTTACTACACGCATGCAATTAATCAGTGTGGAGTTTGTCCTGAGTGTATTCTCAGATTATATAAAGCCAATATAATACTGCACTCCTCCAATTTGATACTATTGTAAATGAGGAACCTGGAGCACCTAGAGAGTGATGTTTTTTTTTTTTTTTTTGCGTGGGCTACCCTGCAGACTCAGCACGGATGACATGATGCTCATGTATGCCCATTAATGAGTGTCACACACAATGGTCCAGTGCTTCTTAAAGGAAACTCTTAATGCAAGGAGCATATGTCTGAGTTGTCAAGGTAACAGACCCTGTCACCCCCCCATCCTAATGAATATCCCTTTTATTTTTAGGGCTTGCTGATACTACGTTTATTCAAGGTCATTATTACTTATTTTTCAAACCCCCTTCCCAATCCCTTTACTGCCCCCCCCCACCCCCACCAGTCACGCCTGTTTTCATGCTTTGAAATAGTCATAAATAAAGCTCCCTGGAAACAATAGCTTACTGAAGAATGCTGGGGTTATTTCTGTCTGTCTCGCATCTAATCAGGCCCGGAAAGAAGTGATGGGCTGTAAGAATATCCTACAGTATCCCATATTGTATTTACCATAGTGTTTTAGGAGGTGGTACTGTTTTATCCTGGGACACCGTTACATCACATGGCTTCACTGTGACCTCATTGAGGCTGAGAGGATTTCCAGGGTATGTTAATAAAAATGTAATCGCAGCCACAACCGGTCGATTGTGACAAACCTACAGAGCCGAGGTGAAATGAGCCAAGGGGGACCCCAACTGCCCTGCCCGAGGGTCACGAGTCTCTGGCACTGTTATTATAGCGATTGTGGCCTAAAAGGTTTGGGAACCCATGCCTTATCAAACCCCGCATTCATGCTGGTCTTTTAAAAGGCCAGGCCAGGGGTGGCCAGTCCTGACCCTTCCCAGGCCGGCTGTCCAGTCTGCGACTCATTGTTTTTAAAGGTGTATAAACCGTTTCAGACTCTGGGTACCACGCAACTCAATCTGCTAAACTTGACCTGAAACTTCCAGAGAGTGTGTGTGGGATTTCCGGAGAGGGCATCCTAGGTGATCGGGCCACCCCAGACGGGCTTGCCGTTTGGTAAGGAAACACAAAAATCGATGCGTGACACACTGAGCTGAGAATCTCCTGTTTCATCGGGGGTCCATTACACCGTCCGACAAGCCAGCAATTTGGTCATTCAATCAGTTGCACTTAAAAAGATCCCTTTATGTTCCAGGGAGGGCAGCTGAAAGCAGAAGGGTCAAGTGACAGGGCCGGCATCCAATGACAACAAGCCGCATTGCGGCAGGGGTCATTAGCCGCCAACTGAGAGCGGTAATTACCGGTTTTGCCGCGCTGCGATATTTTAATGACACGCTGGAGCACACGGCCTTCCGAGCGGCGGCAAATTCAGCCCGGACCAGAAGCTGCATATGTCTGAAGTCATGAGTTTGTGTTTTCTGCCTTCAGGAAATGGTCACAGACAGACGATGAGCGATGAAAATGTGTGTGGGGGTTGGGGGGAACATTGATGGCTTTTGGCCTCCAGCCCAGCACTGGTTTCTAATGTAAGCAAAACCAAACTCACCCGTCCTCAGGAGGCAGCTTTTAACCGGCCATGTCACAGTGCCGCTAATTCACGCTAAAGAGAAATTGATGCTAACCCTCGTATCCTCCGCGTCTCAGGTCAGTCACATGACCGACACCATGTCACACTACTTGTCATCTTTTTGGAGGTTGGAGGAGTGTGATAATGACCCCCCCCCCAATCTTGTCATATAGCAGCATCAGAGGGCCAGGCAGTGAGACAGCTGGGTGTCGCCTCCGGACGCAGGGAATCGACGTCTGTAGCTCAGGAGGAGCAGGGAGCCGGCTCATTAGCGGCACGAAGAAGCACGCCACGCTCTCACCCCGACTGACGGGCGAATTTCATTTTCACCTTTGTCACAGCACGAGCCACACCGGCCGAAATTGCTAGGCCAGCTTTGTCATTACAGGAGGAGTAAAGGGCTGTTTTAGAGGGCAGGTCGGCGCACAAAATGCCAAAGATCAAAGCCTTACATAACGCCAAAGTGTGCTGGACTGCATTATTCATAGCTATAATTTAGACCAAATAGCAGTGGTAACCATAAACCATGAAGCAGTGCTTTCTTTCTGTTTTGGATGCCTCACAGATTTCCCTTCCTGTCTTCCTGCCTTGTTTACACTCTCGGGTGTTTGTTTCACGGTCAGCGTTTCTCTGAAGCTCCCAGAAGATGCAAAAGAATCTCTGTCTCTGTGGAGGATCTGTGTCGGCCATGGCCTCACAGCATCCTTAGTGTAGCTATGACTGGATCTCTGAGGATGGCAGAAATTGGTTGGCACAAGGTCGCTCCCACGGCCTTCCCAGGAGTCCTGTGGGCTGGAGCCCTCACAGTGGATGTAGTGGATGTCTGGTGTGGTTGGGCCACACTGATCTTGTGTCATGTATGTGTTTGAAAGCCTTTGGTTTTCCCACCCTGACTTTTTGCTGCAGGGTGTAGCTGGGACCGAAGTGCCCTGCCCCTTCCTGTACCCTGAGCCCTGAGCGGAGGCCTGCAGAACGGGCCCCATGTACACCCAGAGCTAGTCCTCAAGTGTGGGGGCTCTTTCTCGTCTCTGGGGTTTGGGGAGCTCATGCGACAGTGACATGTGACAGTTATAGCAGTAATTCTGAGTACAAATGGCAGCCACTGTCGCACCATTTGGACTGCGGTTGCTGGCACCCCCCGTGTGCCTAATGTGCGTGACTTGTGCGTGCCAGCTGAATTTGCCCCCACGCCATCCCCTCCTATAGGCCCTTATGCCTCTGGTGAGGCAGATTCCTCCACGCTGACACACCCCAGCCTCCTGCCTGATCCTACAGCAGCACTGAGATCAGATAGCTTGTCCCATCCTGCCCCACATACCTCCCTTCGTCCCGGTGCTGCTTCGGGGTATTTTATGCCCCCTACCTGCCAACACCTCCGACCTGAGCCCTCACTTCAGGTCTTTTTGAGTCAGTTCTGACTGCTTCGCTCTGAGGTGTTTGAGTAAAAGGCGCATTCTGGAGAAAAAGGAATTCCTTAGAAATTCATCTGTCCACCCCTTGGTGGCTTGGGTATGCTGCAGCAAATCCTGGCATCGCAACACGTTTCCTGCCGAAGCGTATTTTGCTTCAGTAAGTCTTAATCCCAGCCCACAGAAAATTCATGCTGTGGGTGGGGCTAAAACATCTGGCCCTGCCCATAGTTCTCTGGATGCTGGTAGAGCTATAGTCTTAGATCCCGCCCCCGAAACTTATGATGCAAGTGTGTGAGTAGAATTACGGCCCCCCCACTCTGAGTGAGGCTCACGCCTCGCCCACAAAATTGCAACCTTAACATCTCAGCTGAGCCTCCCCACTGATGCACACATTTTCCCTAAAACCCTAAGTGCAGCGACCACAGCCCTCTTTAACACCCACTCAGTGCGGTTTGGTGGGCCGAGGCCGCGGGGGCCCGCGCTCGACCACAGCTACCACCATCTCCAGACCCGGGCCGCCAGTACCGAGCTCTTCAGGATTCAGTATCTCAGACAAATGTAAACAGCTTCATTAGCCGCGTCCAGCGGCGGGGCGGAGACGACAATGCTGCTGTCGAAATGGCCGTGGCGGGCTCCACGGGGCTTCCCTCTTTAGGAGAGCTCAGTAAACAGTGTGGTCACAAGCCGAGATGCATCTCGCCCGTCTCCCACAGGACTAACGTTTACTGCCACAATAAACGGGCAACAAAGCCGAGCTAATTACAGGACGCAGGCAGCAGCGGAACCCTCAAGCTTTCCACCTTCTTAATCAATTACCTTTTTATGGCTTGGCACAGAGAAATGAGATGACCTTTGCCGAGGGTGAAAGTTACCGCCCCAGCACACAAAGAGACCTACAGATGTCGATCCATTAGCCTGATACCCTGTGCCATGAATTTAAGAAGCTAGGCAGAAATGACAGAGCATGACAACTTCTTTGACGACGGTTACGCGAACGCCAGCGGAATGTGGTGATGGCAGCTTAGGCACACGCTACAAAGATAGTGGCCTGCAGGCAGATGTGCTGTCGTATGGTCGTGCTGCAGGATCTTTTAAGTGTTAAAGCACCGTTCACTGGGGATTCAGAATACAGTTTCCACCCGAAGAGGACAGCACACTGACACTGGCGTATGAGCGTGTTTCGGGTCAGACTGCACAAGCCGCAAGGCTGCATTTATAATCCTCTATGGCACCAGGAGCCCAAGGCCCAGAGTAGCCTGTGGTTTGGATAAGGGTTTCTCTTTCAGCTCAGATGCTTCGGAACATAAGCCACTGTGGATAGGCATTGTTGGATTAACGGCCAATCAGAAGAGAGGAGAGGTACAGTGGGTGGGATTTCTGCCTGTCACTGTAATATTGAGCTCGGTCCAGGCGAGGATGCCTCTCTTGACTCTCCGGAGAGCAGGAAACCCTGTGGGGCACGACCTTACAACCATAGCATCGAGGGGGTCAAGGCTGCTGGTGAGATGTGGAAGTGCGTCACCCAGCCCAAGGCTTTGCTTTTATTGAGCTTTGTGTTCAGATCCAGCTCTGTAATATGCTTTGGGCTGAGAAGGTAAAACATTCATCCATTTACCCTTCATGACCACGTATCCAGTACATGGCCACGTGCGGGCTGAACCCTAGACCAGCAAGCAAAGTCAACAAAAATGAGTGTTCCTATGTGGTGTGCACCTCACAAACGTCAAAATCCTAAGTGAACTCATCACTGTGGATTGTTCAATAATGTCTACATTGCAGTCCACTGTGTGCCTAACCTGATGATTGACCAGTCACTCATTAAACGAGATACAAGTCACAGGCATCTCTGCCGGTGACCCGCATTCTCATTTAATTACTGTTTCTTCAAAACTGGTATCCCAAGAAACAACACAATCTTACATTTATGTATTCATCTTTTATTGAAGTTTTTTTTTTAAGAAGACCTGTTAAAAAAGACCGGTTAAAAAAAGGACTCAAAGTTGTATGGCTGTGATGCAGGGAGTGTGCGCTCCTCCGCACACAGATCGTGTGTCCTCTCCCACTGTGTGCTCTCCTTTGTCTTGCTCACTAACTGCTGCATGTGGCAACATATTCTTGTAGATGCCTGCCTGCTCCGGAGGGCGGGCTCTTAAGCTGAACAGCACCGCCCCCTGGAGGAAAGCGCAGGTACATTGTTAAAAATGCATCTCATGTGAGCTGAGTTCCACTGCTCTGTGCTCAGCAGGAAAATAGTATGTAGAGTAAAAAGAAGGCCCCACATTTGCCGAAGTATCTCCTCTGGAATACTTTCCAACGTACATTTTTCAGTAACATTCGATCAGGGCTTTAAACACAGTGGAAGGCAGATATTTTAGCTGGCTAGTATAGCATCGTAATAAAGTCTATCTGCAGCTGTTTATTTGTCGTGTCAATTTCCTGTGTCACTTTTATAAAGCTATCGTGTGACCCCAATACACTTAAAAAGTAACAAACAGGAAACTGCTCATTGCCGCCATGTGCCCTCGGAAATTCGGGGAAATTGGATTATCCTGCGGAGGTGCTGCAGGACTGCGCTAAAACCAAGGAGCTCCACTTCACTGAACACCCCCACTTTGCAAAAACAGATCCCCAGTCTCCAGAATGCATTTGTAACTTTCCATGACATCACTAATGAAGGTGCTTACATCACTGTGGTGCCCAGCCTTTAGCCAATCACCATACGGCACCAGTGTCTTGCCACTACCAGCCCCGTCGAGGCGGCTCAATACTGTCTGCACTTGGTGTGCCTGCAGCTTTGGCTGACTACCAGAGAGCCACAAGTCACCATTAAACAGTACATATGTCTGCCAAATAGTCTGATAGTCATAAAAGCCCATTCTTAGATTTGCACTGGAGCATCTAAGAGCTTGGGTTTCATGATAATGTGTATGGCGGGCTTTGGCCGGGGCCCAGACACACTGAGTGTTTCTGAGTGCATATAATTAGGGCAGTGCAGTATCAGCACAGACGCAGCACTTGGCAGGGTGCTGCTTCTATTTCCCGGGCCTTAGCTGCTGCTGTTTCTGTCATTGTTGTTGCTGCACCCCACTTGGTCACTCGCCATCATCGGCCGGCGCGCGGCTTTAGCACAAACGCCTCTGTCATCGCTCGCCGTTTCTGCTGCCTCTCCTGCCTCTTTTTTTGCAGTTCAACGACTGGTACAATCAGATCGTTTTTTCGGATAATATCAGGGCTGTAATCTGGCCTGTGGTCTTGACTGAAAACTCTACTGCGTGCAGCTCAGCAGGTTAGATATCTGTCTGGGAGGTCATGGCTGCAGATCCAGCTGCCGGCAGATTTATTGTATCTTGGTTAGTTCTCGAGCGAAGCCCTTAAGCACAGCAGCTCCTGGGATGCCGGCTAACCGTCTTCTCTGTCTCCAAGCTTTCCTCATTTGTATGTCGCTTTGGCTCAAAACATCTACCACATATAAATTAATTATTATAAATAACTCTGTTGCCCTGCGATGGGCTGGCGCCCCGTCCTGGGTTATTCCCTGCCTTGCGCCCATATCTTCTGGAATAGGCTCCCCCCTGCGACCCGGAATACGTCAAGCGGGTTGGAAAATGGATGGATGGAAATAACTCTCTAGCCCTACTGTAGTGTTTACTAGTGAATTTCCGGATCAGCTGTGAAGGTGATTAAAACCTCTTCATGCTGGATATAGCCTATTATGGCAGCTGCACGGGTTGGCAGATTTATGGCATAAAGGAAGTTAGCAGCCAATACTTGCGTATCTATAAGCATGAACCTATCCATAAAAGTCAACCCCACTAGCTATCAAACCTCAAGGTGTAAATGCTAGTGCTATTTCAAGGCTCTGCTAGGTTCCTAGACCCAGGCCAGAGCTTCTCCCGCAGACCTGTCAGCCAACCCCCAATTTCCCCCAGCCCCATCTTTTTGGACTGAGTAGCCTTTTGCTTCCCAACGTCATCACTTATCTGTCTGTTTCTTCCTCAGAAGATCTTGTGACAGCTGTTGCTCTCATTTGGGATAATAGTTCATCATCTCTGTTATTTTATAGGTGAAATGACCAGGCTTCTCAGCATATTCCTGCTTGACAATTGTTGGCTCTCAGTTTGCTGGCTTCCTCTTCCTACTTTATATCACTATATTCCTCGACAAAGGTCAAAGTCACATCTTCCCTCTCGATTAAAGTCCCGTTTTCTACACTTTAAACATTTCACCTTAACTAAGCTGCTAGTGGCCTCTCCGCTGTTGCCTATCACTGCCGTCTGGTTTTTAAGCTACAAAGACCTTCCCTGGCCTTTACGTTTTGACAAACCGTGAGCTGATAAGAGCCGGATGAGGATGAAAGTGCAATAAAGCTGAGGAATCAGACTCCCAGTGGAATGAATTCTTTACCCCCAACTCAACATAATCAAACACAATTTTTTATGTCCCCATATCAAAAGCGGACTACCCAGATGGTTTCTGCCTCAGAATCTGCCTAGACTGATACCTCAAGGACAAACATCCAGTTTCTTCTACAACATCTGAAGCAGCGTATACCTGCCTAATTCTCTTAGTTATTAGTCGTATCCAATTAATCCCAAATCCAAAAATTCAAGATCTAGACTGAGGTGTGAGCACATCGGGCTACAGATGGAACAATACCACACTGTGCAAAGCCTTCACCAAACCCTACATCCAAGCTGATTGTGGTCCATTGGATGTCTGACTGTCTCGAGGGCCTGGAATTAGTCTTCTTAACTTTGGACCTTATAATTAGTGTATTGTGTAAGTTACATGATACAAAATTCCCTTTGCACGTCAAAAACAAAGATTTCAAACCTCTCTGAAATGTAAATGTGAATGTGATGCTCTTTTAAAGTGATGTTTCCCAACAGATTTGATGCAAATTTAAAAAAATTCTGGTTGCAGACCAAGGAAAAAGGTGGATCTTGAGGGTCAACCTGTTGAGAACCACTGTTAAAGGGAAATCCTGTGGGTCTACTAGTAGCTTTGCTTGTGGACAATTGCCCACAGGGTTGCCTTGACCCCCCGACCTCTGCCCTTTCACCTGGCCAGGCATTCCATAGGTTGGTTTCTCTGACAGACAGCGGCAGGAGGGTGGGGGTCGAGCCCTTACCTGGCAGGCTCTGCCCTTTTAGAGCGGAGTGCTTGCTTCCCCTGCTGGGCTGTCTGACACGGGGCTCACATCCATGCATTCTGTCTGCTCCGGCGGTCAGTAATGAGCGTGCGAGGTGGCAGGGTCACCCTGAGCTCACACACGCGTGTGTGGTGTGGCTGTGCTCGTGCGACGCACACCTGCTACTGCCCGTTCTGGACAGTTCCCTAGTGCCTTGGTGATTGGGGGCTTTAAGACTCGCTTCGGCCACAATGGCATAAAGACGCGCAACACGGTAAAGTAAGGGGCAGATTGGGGGATACTTTTTGGGTACAGGTTTAACAAAAAGGTGGTGAGGAACAAATAATGGCCAATATTCTGGGTTCAGCACAAGGGATACCGAAAAATAAGAGAGGCATTTGATCTTTGGAAAGGCCTATGACCGGATGGGAGAGCTCTGGGCTGGTCATCTGGAGTTTGAGAGACAAAACCTGCTGATTTGCAGTATCAGTGAATAGGCAGAGGTGCATGAATGGTTAAAAAAAGAAGAGCGTGGTAAAAATCAAGCTCCGTTATGCACCTCAGAGCACACAATGCAGTGCATTAAGCCGATGCAGGGCAGTCTAACACCAACTGCCATTTACGTCATAAACATGAAGAGTGAATTTACATATTTAACGCTGTCCATAGACTGCAGCTGTGTGTATTACAAGGACCCTAAATTGCTTATTTATTTTAGTAGTTAATAAAACCTATAAATAATCTTTGAAAAGGTTCTGCTACACTGGTGTGTACTGCCCCCTAGAGCCTTTCCCAGGAAGAGCAGGACCTGAGATAGGGGACAGCCTGATTGGGATGCCTGACCGTCACAGGACCAGAAAGCCATAAAAAATCATTATGTATCACATCACGTAATAATACGATACTCTGTTTTTTTTTTTTTTAACCAGATTTTCCCATTAAACAGTAGCGCTGTGCTGCTTGTATTTCATTTATTTCATTACTGTTTCCTGTTACTGCTCCTTACAGAATTAAACATGGTAAAATAACAACAGTATATAATACATTGAAAAATAAATGTAAAACAAAACAGCAATAATACATTAATAGTGAAATATAACTTGATAACTAGATTAGACACTCACTTCTCAGTTCTAGGCATAAACTTCTTTGGAAGTTTTTCCGATATTAGCGTTTGTGGCCATGCGGATGTAATAGAGCCTAATATGGATGTTGGTGTGTGTGCCCGCGTGTGTAATAATTACCACCAGATGGCGATCTGGTGTTTTAAAATTCCAGACAGGTGCCACTCCTGTTAGTTTTGTGGGCATGGATTTCTTTAAAATGCCACTTTTCTTTCATTTTTTGTTCAATTTATTATTGAAATGGCATTTTCCCTCTTGAGTCAGACCATGGTACATTCACTCATATGCCATTCATGAATTCAGGTTTAATGTACTATAATCTATTCTTCTACCTGATCTCCATACCCTCACTCTGTGGCAGACTGGTGCGTGCGCTATCTGCTGTGCGTCATCCATGAAATCAAGAATGTTACCTCAGGTATACGTCTGAGCTGAAATAGGGGCTGTGTGTCTGACTCATGACTCTTACCCGCCGTAACGTGGCCTGTGTGTGAATCACGACCTTGCTAACAGACAGTAAAAACTGGTACTGTGAAAAGCGCTATTTAAAATTGAATTGATTTGAACTCAGTGACAGCTTTGTGGGCTAACTACCCGAAATATGTGCCGAGTGACAGCTCTGATGATCCTGAGGAGCGTCGTGGAGCCGAACGAAAGAGGAGAAACCTGAGGTGGAAGATGGAAGCGTGGCGTCCCCCACATGGAACACAGGAGATGCTCCAGCAGGGAGGCCCACAGAATCCCCATCCGACTGTATATTTTTAGAACGAACCATAATGGCAAGCAAAGATGGCCGCCGTCCGCGTGGCCCCGTTGATGGAGTCCGCTGAGCAGCTCTGCTCTAGGAAGCGGGTGGCTGCCAGACGCACTGGTCGGGGGGGGATGTGACAGCGTGACAGCCCCCTCCTGCGGAGTCACCATGCGCGTGTTCCGTTAGGGGGGCAGCCCTACGAGAGGCGCTGGGAGGGAAAAATCGGGGACACTTTTGAAAAAAATAACACGCGCATGGCTCTGACTCAGAGCACGCGGTCTGTGCGTGTCAGTGAGGAGGATCACACACGCGGTACAGCAGCGCAGTGTGTGTGTGCGAGTGTGTGTGTGTGTGTGTATAGCATGCACTGTGCTCTCGAGGGCGGCCGCCAAGCCCTCCCGACTCGTCCTGGTGTTCCTTCACTTGGCCCATGAATATGTTAACACCCAGAGCCCCCCCCATCCGCGAGATGCTTAATTGACTGTCCTTTAACGAGCGCTTCCTTTTCACCCACCCCCCCGTCGGGCGCCAATCTGCAGCCTCCCGTTAATTATGCACGGCTGAGTCCTTGAGTGCCCCTGTCTGCGGCTTATTTCGCAGAAGCCGGTGCCGCTGCTTCGATTCGCCCCATCGTTTCCGCCCGCCGTCCATAACTTTGCTTTCACTTTGATGTTAGTTGGCTTTTTCTCTCACTACTCTATTTCCATAAGTGCGACTGGCAGCGTTGGCAGACGGGGACCGCGCGGCGTGAACGCCCCAATTCTCATCAGCCACAGCGGGGCGCCGTCCACACACGGGCCCCCAGACTGTCCCGAAGCCCAGACGAGCCCGACTGTTAGCTCGGTCATGCTGATCGGTAGCTGTGCCCAAGGCTGGCCCGGAGCGCGCGGTGCCATCCGCCCCATGCGAAGGGCTGCTTCCGGTGAAGCGGAAGGATGAGACGGGGGAAGGAGGCAGCCAGTGAAGCAAGCGAGGAACAGGCCTCGCAGCTGGCGTGTAATGCCACCAGATCAGAGTCTCAGGGCTGCCACGGCCTAATTAAAGGAGCGCACAAGATAATTACAAGACTGGAGCAGCAGAGGGCGACAGAGAGCCACTGCCTGATTAAGTTTCGTTATTTTGTTCAAGGGCATAGGAGTTAAAATTGTCCCGCTCAGTAATAATGTTTTTCTAATAAGATTTTTTTTTTATTTTGAGAAGGTTTTCCTTTTTCCTGCACGATAAGCGAGTTGTGACTAGAGTCAATGCCTCTATCACTAAACGAGACCTTGGACTCCAAAGACCCACCCCATTCTCCCAGGCTTTGATTTCTGTAAGAGATGAGAGATAAACCCAAACGTAGGCAACAACAGGCAATTAATGGCATTAAAATGATGAAATATGGTAAAAAAAAAGTGACTAAATTTGTATGCAAAGACTTGATTCTTCTTTAAGTGTGGGTCCATGGGATCTGTACGACACTAGGATTTTAACCAAAGGAACATTTATGATTACAGATTTATAGGGTGGCTTTGTGGTGTAAATGGTATGTGAATATAATAGAACACAAACACACGGTACCCACTGCCAACTGTGTGACTGCCACAGGCTCTCTCCCACTCACAGAACAGATAGACTCATTTCACATTACTATCAGATAGTTACAGGTGTGTGTGTGTGGGGGGGGTTATCCGCTGACCTTACCCCTCTCCTGTTTCACAGGCTTCTACCACCAGAGGGTAGGGTCTGGAGTTCACAGCTAATGCACAATCAACCAAAAAATAAATGAAAATGAAATTCCAAGCACCTATCGTGCCCTGCCTTCCTGCCCCTCCTGCTCTCTCTCCAGTGTGGCTAATGAGCCACACCTGCAGCCTGTTTTATCTTGTCTCTCGTTCCAGCCCTCGTGTGGATCGCACCAGCTGCCTCTTGTTGGCCCCCTCGTTAACCCTCTACAAGAGTGCCTCCCAGTCCTGTGTTCACCAGTCCGGTCCTTGATGTCTTTCTTGTGCGCGTACTTTGCTGTGTACCTTGTTTGCTAATTGTGCCTTTAGTTTCAAGCCCATGTGATCTGTTTTTTTTTGCCCTGGTCCTGTTACCCTGTTCAGTAACTCTTTCTTTTCGTTCGCCCGCACATCTGCTCCTATCTCCTTCCTGTTCGGTTCATGACAACACCAATCATCTCCATCGCCAGTTAACTGTCGCATCCACTTACATTTTCATTTATTCATTTGCCTGATACTTTTATTCAAAATACATTTTATGTGGGCTGCCCCCCCCCAGACAACAGCAGGCAGTGGATAAACCCTTAACATACCAAGCTGCTATAGATTTCCAGGACTGGGTCATTTAACCACAACTCTCTGGTGGGTCTGGAAGGCACACAGCTGACTTACAAGACATTTCTGCTTTATAAATTGAGTAAGCAGATCATAACGTTGCGAGAGACGGCCATCGCTCACATCTCTCCCTCCCAATACACACAACAAACCTGCTTTATGATGTCTGTCATTTACAGGTGGATATGGGGGCTTCTGGCCTGACACCGGCCTCCCAAAAGTCTCCACACCCACCGTGTGTCTCACGCGTGCGAATAAACCCAAGTGCTTACAGGTGGAGCTGTGTTAACGGCAGCAGAAACCCCCGGCTACAGGCAGCCATTGTCGCTGAGCGGAATGACTTCATTAGTTACGTGATAGGGAATCCTGGGAAGCAAATAGACTCACAGAGGACAGCAGCACAACCCACGGAACAAGAAAAGTAAGGAGAACGTAACGTCCTAACATATAAAGTTTATAAATGATAGCTGATCATTCACAAGAGTACTTTTTAAACCGATATATATACGGAGCCCCAGAGGTTTGGTACACGTGGCCTAAATAAATGAAAATCTGAAATCTCACTATACCTCGGAATTGAGAGAGAAGCTTGAATAAGCCAATAGTTTGTATAAAGTAGGACACACACCAGCCAACTCTCTCGCAATAAGGGACGGCGCAGAAAGACTCTGGCTCTCCGTTCTCAGGCTCGAGATTTTCCGTAACTGCTAAACAAAGGACTCTGCCTGTGTGTTTGTGAAAGAGTGCTGGTGTAATCTGTGTCTGGACAGGAAAGGAGGAGAGTGGGTCAAGACGCCGCAATATTATAGTAAGGCAGAAGGAAAATTAGGAAAACACTCCTTTGAATGCATCATGCAAAAGACAGTGCACATTTGGAATTAAAATATTTTTTGTCTTAATTCAAAGGTGCAAAAGGAATATAAAAGTATAACATACATGCCAGTACAAAAGTAATATAAATTATTATTAAGTATTACTCTGACAAACATGCCTTCTGGAGAGATCCCCTCATCTCCTAAAGCCACAGAGCTGACCACTGCTGCTTTCCAGGATCAGCATAGATTCATTATGTGAGGCAGTTGTAGGCGTGGAACTGATGATCAATTGCCATGGCAACACAGGAGCTCAGCCTAATCCAGCCACGTGCCATGGCTCCGCCTCCCCCCGTCTCACGGCGAGTGCGATGCATGTGTGAGTGCTGGACTGCGTCCACATGTCTGCATGGATGCGCCTGCCAGTTTCTGCATGTATGCGAGCCTGTGTGTCTGTGCGTCTGGCTCTATTCGATCGAGAAAGCAAGACTTAGAGAGCTAATGAGGTTTGCATTCAGCATGTCATATGTGGCAAGTATCAGGGCAAAATAGCAAAAAAAAACAAAAAGCCAAGTCAAATCAAGTGGCCTGAATAACTAGGCTAGACTGTACAGTTTTTCAGAAGAATCCGTACAAGCAGGTGTACAGAATTCAGATTAAAAATCAATAATTATGGAAGGTCAAATTCAGATAGCCACTGGCCACTGAGTCAGCAGTTCCTACAATCACATTACAATCACCTGTCACACACACACACACACACACACATACCATGTATTCCTATATTTATGGGGACACTCCATTCATTCCTATGGGCATAACCCTGATCCCAACTATGACACCCTTAACCCCTACCCAGCCCTAATCTTAACCATAAGTAACCAAACAAAATACGGGACATTTTTTGTTTTTTGACTGCAGTCACAGATTTCTGTGGGGACCTGAAAAATGTCCCCAGAAGCTAAAAAGTGGCAGGTTTTTGCCATATTGTGGGGACATTTGAGAGAGTTGTATTCTTGGATGTGCATTTCAGTGCGGTTTTAAATGTCACCTCACTGCATGCTGCGGTTTTGCAGCTCAGGGGGAGTAGTGCTGTTGGGATTTGGTCAGTAAGTAGTGAGTAGTGCTGTTGGGATTTGGTCAGTACATGTAAGTAGTAAATAGTGCTGGGATATGGTCAGTAAGTAGTGAGTAGTGCTGCTGGGATTTGGTCAGTAAGTAGTGAGTACTGCTGGGATATGGTCAGTAAGTAGTGAGTAGTGCTGGGATATGGTCAGTAAGTAAAGAGTAGTGCTGTTGGGATTTGGTTAGTAAGTAATGAGTAAATCCCCACTTATTTTCTCATTGCTGAATCTCTTTTTACATTCAGGGCCCTGGCTATGGTTTATTACTTATCATTTCTTTACACATTTTCTTTAGAGATTCCAGCAGTTAAGACCACGTGCATAACTACAAATGTCTTAAATAAAAAAATGAGAGATCATATAGAGAGGAAGTGGTGCAGTGAAACATTTACTGCCTTGAAATAACTCTCATAAAACAGTTGTATTCTTTGTCCATAGAAAAAGCAATTTTCATAATTTTCACATGATTTTCACAATGATTATAATAAAACAAGTGATTGGTTCTTTCAGTTACTAATTCAACTAAATGATGGGTTCAGTGATGTATAGTGATGTATATGGTACCAGTCAGCTGGTTTATGTAGTGCTGCTTATTAAAAAGGTCTACTTCACCTGCAGAGGTTTGGAAAAACAAAGCACTGGAGCACATGATATGTCCTGACCAATGATCAGAGCCAATATTATTGTGTTAGATTATGTTTGGAATATAATTAGAAGACTGAATGTGATTGGATGGATGAGCTGCTGGAATTTAGAACAATGGAGAGCTTCGCAGGTGAATGTGACTGGAGGAACTGCTGACTCAGTGGCCAATGGCCATGAATTTGACCTTTCAGTTGTAATGGCTACTCAAAACGCATCCCATAATTATTGACTTTTAATCTGAATTCTGGAGTGATCTGCACAGACATCAGCGGCTGCGATGTTGCCATGGCATTCAGCTGCGCTTCTCAACGGCACACAGTGCCGAAAACAGTATGACTGACACAGATTCAAATGAATGTGACTGTGATTGGCATATGCTGATCTCCACCTCATTGTGACTGACATGCAGAAATCAATTTAACTCTGTCTGACAGATTTAAATACATTTTGTGATTGAAATACTCAAAAATTTTACAATAGTTGATGTACACATAAATCCACTTAATTGTGACTGACATACTCATAAATCCATTTTACAGTGGTTGATGTATGCTTAAATCCATTTTATTCTCACTGACATACTTATAAATCCATTTTACTGTGGTTGATGTATGCCTAAATCCATTTAATTGTGATCAACATACTCAGAAATCTATTTTACAGTTGTTGATGTAGACTTAAATCCATTTTATTCTGACTGACATACTCGACAATTCGTTTTACTGTGGCTGATGTAGACTTAAATCCATTTCATTCTGACATACTCATAAATCCATTTTACTGTGGTTTATGTACACATAAGTCCATTTAATTGTGACTGACATACTCATAAATCCATTTTACAGTGGTTTATGTAGACTTAAATTTATTTTGGTGTGATCGACATACTCAGAAATCCATTTTACTGTGACTGATGTGCACAGCAATCCACTTAACTATGACTGACACTGAAATCCATTTTGCTTTGGTATTCATACGTTGAACTTCACTGTGATTGACAAGTTTTGGATGGACAGATCCTGATAGTGATTGGTTTTATTTAAGTGCAGTAATAATCTATTTAAAACCCCAGGAAATCATACGTAAGTAAATATGCAAACATATCGCTTAAGCGCTAAATATACTTACGAGCCCAAGGCAGATGTGGCGTCACGGTTGAAGCATGAGGCTGCTCTTTGGTCTTGGATTGATTGTGGTGGAGAAGCTTCCATACTGGGCATATGGGTTTTGGAAAATGATCGCTCATTCGTAATGAAGACACAAAAAGCCTCATCATTACCTCTCCAACGCTCTCATCTGGCACATGTATTTCATATAAATATCATTTATAACTTGAATATCACTTGTTTTGCCAGTGCCAGCTATACTGCTTGGCCAGCAAGGTGAATTAGACAATGCAGAAGTGGGAGATGACCACCTCATGAACATCAACTCAGCACTAATAGGTACAACCCTCCCCCTCTGAGCAAAGTCTGGGCCCCATCTTCTCTTTCTCTTCTTACTGAATTATTACGATGCTTTTCCATTAGCCACATCAAAACATAAGTAGTCGCTCAGTTATTCTTGGCCTGCCCTGTAGGGTATGATGTGGCCCAGGTCCTGTCCGGGTCGCACCAGCACTCCGGAAATCAGACAATGCCCAGATGTATGACACGTGGCCCAGAATGCACTGCTGCGCCACCACATCACAGGCTCCACAGCTGCGGCTGCCCCCTCCCTGCCCTGCATCCTGTTTAAAGCTGGATGTCCTGAAAGACACAAACATTGTCCAATGACCCACAATTGCCCCCCCGCCCCCCACAATCATCTGCTTGCCCCATAACCCTTTAATGTCAACGCAACCTTTTAAAATGTTTCTATAAAAGGCCCTTCCCGAACCCCTGCGCTGCTGCGCCAATCTAACTCAGGCACGCAGAGCTAATTGGATAGGACTGTAATGTAGGCAGAAGTCTTTAAGTGCACAGAGATATTAATCAGCAATGTGCGGAGGCACAGATGGCCACCAGAACTTCAGGACTGCTCCTCTGAACGTGGGAGCTATAAACAAGGTCAGATCCTGTCAAAACAGCCCTGTGATAAACAGCCCTCCTCTCCATGTCCTGCCCTCCTCCGGCCAAACTCTCTCCTCCATAACCCCTCCGTGATTGATTTTTATTTTCACTGAAGGCCCTTTGCCTCTCAATAATTTCATCTAGAGAAATTGAGATGTACCTCTGTGTGCCATCTCAGTCACTGGCCCCTAACCCTAACATACACCCTCCTCCATATACTGCATTCTCTAAATATTATCCATCATAGCCATCATAAACCAAGTTCAGCAGGAAATCCATCCATCTCATAAACATGAAGCTGGCCCATGGCATGCCGTGTGCTGCCATCTCCATGGGTCAAAGGGCAGGCTGTTGTCCCGCCCCCTAGGTATCGCTGCTGAATGGAGGCCTTGTGATGTCAGCGACGGGGCGGTCAGTGCCAATGAGTGGCAGAGGACAGGCCTAGCCATGGTGCTGCCTGCCGTGATGCACAGGGATGAATGTGGCCCAGAGCAGCCTGAACCCCAAAAACGACTGGTGTCTGGTGCATGATGAAGAACACAGGGAACTGCCCCCCCCCCCAAGAGCAGTAGGGCTTTTGTTCCTGATGGGCTCCTCAGCTAACAAAACAACTTTGTTGGGGAGGGAGGAACAGCCTCCTGTTTGATCCTAGTTAGCCGGAGAATTGCCTTGCATAGGACTGGGACTCAAGAAATACGCAATTAGCCCTTGTCAGCTTAGGACAAATATAGTTCCTGGTTGTTGTTAAACCATATTTTTATAAAAGTAGGTCTCATTTTCTCTGTTTTTTTGTTCCTTAACAGCTGGAAAAAAACACATGATTTTTGGCTGTTACTTTGGTTTGATCACAAGTCTCATTAACATCATGGGCGATGCTCCCCCCGGGGCTCAGCGGGGGGGTTCCAGCATAGTGATCTGCTGTCAGCTCGGGACGTTTCCCGGATGTCGCTCACTGTCTGCTGGAAAGCCATATGCTCATGGGGCTCGCTGTGAGAATGGAGAAGGAAACCTCCTCTTTTATAACCGAGAGGTAGACATTCACGAGGGGGTGCCCCCCTCAATATTGACAGACCCCCCCCCCAATAAACCAATAGATAAGACTCCCCATGACTCTCCATGGCACTGCGGGACTACCCATGACTCTCCATGACTCTCTGGGATTCTCAGTCTCATTTGGAGTAGGGTCGGGCTGCGGGCCCCACTCTCAGGTCCCTTCATGATCACGCATGTGCAGAACACTCTCAAGCCTCGCCACTCTTAGGATCCTGCATGCGCAAAATAAAATACAATTAAATAATGACATGTCCATCATGTAACAGTATAGCTTAAGTGCTATTTCAATCCTGATGTAAATGTATTTCATCTGTCCAGAATGAATAATGCAACAGATAATCGTTTCCAAAACATTATACCATTGAGAATATTATAACTAAATTAAGATCCAGAATGCTTCATATTTTAAATGTGATCAATAAATATCTAAGCATGATTTTGACTGCTGCTGTCAGGCTGCATGGCAACACATTATTAATTTAACTGGCAGAAAGTTCAGTTAAGAGCCATACATATAACCATGGAGATTTATGTCTTTACACCTTCACACAGGTAGTCATGGAGAATTCAGCGGTGCAAAGTCGGACACCCACTTAACAGTTAACTTTACAAACTTTTGATCGTGTAGAAACCTGAAAGTATGTCTGTATGGGAGCTTTGAAACATGATTGATACATGGTGAAATTAGCATGAAGTGCATGTGGGCTGAAATATGAGCATTAAAGAGGTTTTAAAAATAAGATTGGAGTTGGCAGGCTTTTTATTTTGGCAGATGTGATGGGACTGAAGTGCTGATAGCGGGCCAGAGCGTGTCCTGCCAGTGGCGTGGAAACCATGGTCGCGGGGAAACGGGGGCAGGGCTCACGCATGGAGAAAGACAGGGGGTAATAGTGATAAAAAACACCCTTATTGCCTGCATGGTGCCCATAGTGTCCAGGCTCTGGACCCTGAATAGGATAAGCGAGCACAGGAAATGATGGATGGATGAATGGATGGATGGATGGATGGTTGGATGAGTGATTGAAGGAATAGCTGAAAACATCTTCAGAATATTATGAGGTATCTGCAGTACAAGTCATTATTTTTAATGTCACTGGTGGTTGTTTTGATGTTATGTGTATGTGTACGAGGTTTACAAACACTGGTATATTGCGTGTCTCCCAATGATGAATGCCTTCATTATTTTCCTAGGACTTACGTGCCTTCCCCGCACCCCCCCCCCCATTCCCTCCCCCCCTCCGGAATTCTTACTCAGACTGACGTACTCTGAGGCCAATAGGAAAAGGCAGATAATCTCTGAGGCCAATAGGAAAAGGCAGATAATCTTAAATATTCTTTCCCTCTATACATGAGCCAGTTCCCTGTCAAGCAGAATATTTCCACTGCCTTTTGAAAGGGAATTAGATAACTATCCGTGGTTTTTACATAAAGGGCAAGTAACATCATCACTGACCCATCACACCCTGGCCACTGTCTTTTTGAGCTCCTCCCCTCTGGCAGACGACTCAGAAGTCTGCAGTTTCTTTCCCCAAGCCATCACCCTTACAAACACCTGACCTGCATCACCAGCCTACACCTGCTTCCCTGACTGCCACACCCTGTCCCAC
>JAODKM010000038.1:1466497-1483642 GCA_026780845.1 Petrocephalus sullivani
AGATTTCGAGTTGAGGAGGTTTAAAATACATTGGTCTTATGGGAATTCGGCCGGGGACTAACGAGTGATTCGACATAAGGAGGTTTTCGACTTAAGGAGGTTCGACTTAGCGAGGTCCGACTGTAGTATAATTTGATTTCTGTTATTGTTCATGCTTTAGTCTTGTGTTTATTTTTTGTAGTATTGCATCCTGTTGAGTACTCTGACTTGCTTTAATAAATCATTTTCTTAATAGAATGTCTCCCATTGATGTTACCTGACCAAGCGAGGCTGGTGGGCGTAGCACCCTAGGCTGCTGGCTAACTGCCCCCATGATGAATTTCTGGTTTAGAAAATATAAGTGATAAGCCAGCAGCCACATTGAAATTCTTTAGCTTTGTCAAACAATCAAGTTGCCACAAGCAGAAATTTCACTCTGAAAGGGAATTTCTTTTATGAATTTCAGTGTGCACTTAGAGAGAAATAAATAAAACAGGATGGATTTTAAAGATTAAACGTATTCACTCCTAACCCAGTGCGTGTCAGAATCCCCGTTTTGAAGTTAATGAACCTCGTTAATGTTTGAAGCCAAGCTGTTAGCACATATATTCCGGGTTGCCAAATCTCATGCTTCTGGCATGACACTCACACTCTTAGCCTCTCACGCAACAAATCTTATGGCAAATCTATAATATTCCATTATATATCTAACCTTAGCTACATCCAAAGCGTTGGGTGTAGTCATCAAACCCAAAATTCTACATTATTATTTAATGCAATAAAACTTTTACAAACATGAAATGTGTGTGTGCATATGTGTGCAATCTTGTCTCGAATTGTCTCGATCCAGCTGACCAAAGTTGGCAACCCTGCATAATTTTACATAGAGTGGGAGTGTCCCATTGTGGACAATGGGAGGCCCTGGCTCATACCAATGGAAAAAAGAGGGGGGGTTGAATGACTCATGTCTGCAAAGGGGCTGCCATATTACTGTGGGAGATCAGAATTGTCAGAGTAGCAAAGTAGGGAGGCACAGCTAATTTGAGTTCTGCCAATAGTAATTAGCTTTAAATAGCTTTAGCCTCATTAACATAACTGTTAGTCACAGCAGTAGAAGCAGACCTCTTGTCCTAATGCTATTCCCAAAGCAATATAGAATTTAGATGTTTTGGGGAGAGGCTATGTAGGGAAGTCGTCTCACACAAGTAAAAAATATGTTTTAGCACCCAGGAACTTCTTTCCGTTTTTGGGAAATAAATGCCACGCTCCTTGTAGGTGACCGGGACGGGCAACAGCGCACACGCCAGCATTTCGTGACTAACGGCGAGGCTCATGTCAAAGCCAGGCATAGTTGAGGTTTAGCCCACTGTTAAAACTGAGCACGTCAGCGCTCATGTAGCTGCCTGTCAGACACACCCACTCTGCTCAGTTCACTGCGTTTCACAGGCAATCGGTTCTCAAAAAGCTCCCAGGTGTTGCTGGGGAACAATACAAATATTGTGTGCATTGCAAATCCCTTCTGTGCTGTTTCTGTGAAGCAGTCGATAAGCAGTGTCAATATGATAATGCTGTCAGTCAGTGAAATCCCACTGGCCAATTTGATTCCTATATGCAGTGGTGTCTTCGCTGTGGAAAAACACTGGCTAGCATGAATCCAAATTTGTTGCCCCGTCCAAATTTAAGAAGCAAATCCAATTAGCATTAAAGTATTTTGCTTTTACACAAATTGGCTCTGCAAGATTTCTAGTTATACTTGCATATGAGTCCATTCAGGCTTGTCTGTTGAGGTAATTTCCGGCCGTGTAAAGTGTCACACACCAGTGTAGGAAGTCATTAGTTCTTTTTAAAAGTTTTATTCAGCACTGTTACTAAAATACTCTATATCGAAACAAAGTTTTAAACTCTTCAGTTCTTAAGCACCGTTGATCAACACCTTTCTTTCTTTTTCCTTGAGTGTCCTTAAGTTATTTGTGATTGGTCACAAGTGAACCAATGAGATGCCATCATCGAGGCATGGGGGTGTGGCTTAATTTATTGCCAGGTTCAGATCTCCCTTTTTCTTTTTCTTTTGTGAACAGAATGGCAATGTCATTGCGCTGACTGTCGGGACATCAAAACAACCAAGGCTATAAAATACTCACGGTCTATTCAGGTTTTTGCTCCCTCCCAGTTCACAGCCAATCAGGAACACCGAATACCTGGTACAGGTGTGCTGGGAGCTGAAAGGAAGCAAAAACGTTGACTGTCCGGGGGTTCCCCGAGGACTGGGTTTGGAAGCATTGGGTTAGAGTACAGAGTAGAAGAACAAAGTCTGGCTCATCATGGCCAAATGCTGAGTAGCGATAGATCACATGGTTTTCACATGTAATCAAAAAGCCTGTAGTGTTTAGACAAACATGAAGTGGCAGGCTGCTTCTCAATAGCTGTTAACATTACTGATATTATGCACTATATTGTTCTATGGAAATAATGATCACAGAAGCTATATCACCTTCTGTCTCAGATGTCAATCAAGCCACAGTGATTCTGGAGCCAGGAACCACATGATAGCATAAATGGGATGCCAGTCCATTACAGGGCACACACTCACACATTCAGCGTCACTAGGTCACTGGAGGTGTGAACCTATAGAGCTGACAGCTAGGCTTCTGTGCCAGTCAGGAGAGGGAGCTTTTAATTAAGACATCGTGGCTCTTAAGGGCCCAGTGTAGGACTGCCCACAGTGCTGGAGGGTCTGTGTTCCTCAGGTGATCTCACGTTCACCCATCCAGCTAAAGCTTTTATACAGGAGCCTTGTAGGTATAACAAAACAAACATACTTCTTCTACTTGATCTGCACCTGATAGGAAAAGGTAGATAGCAGAGGCTATATGGAGAAACAGGGAAGATCTCTGACAGGGCACGGCATTGTGATGACCACATGATTACCTGTTTGGCATGCTGCTTATTTTCCATTGTTGGGATAATCCTTTACAAAACAAGAGTCACGGAGATCGCTAACAGAGAGATTGTCATCAGGACTTGTTCACTTGTCTTAGCTTAACCCAATGTTTCCCAACCCAGTCCTCGGGGAACCCTGGACAGTCAATGTTTTGCTTCCTCTCAGCTCCTGACACCTGTACCAGGTATTCGGTGTTCCTGATTGGCTGGGAGATGGGGGGGAGCAAAAACGTAGACTGCCCGGGGTTCCCTGAGGACTGGGTTGGGAAACATTGGCTTAACCAGCCAGAGATCCATGGTTGTGCTCTGCGATCTGTCACTGGAATTGGTCTTGATGGGTGGGCTGTGGGCGAGTCCGTCGCATGCTGCAGGAGGCCTAGAGATCACCCCACTGCGGCAGATTCTGCATATTATGCGAATGCGACTCGGCTGGCCGTGGCGGAGAGCCAGCTTTAGGGGTGTGTCTGTTTTCTGCTTTGGGCGTGCTGATGTGTGACACTGCACAGGCATACACACACACTCCACTTCACAAACACACGCTCACGTGCTTCCACCAGCCCTACACAGTAATTGTCTTGTGACGCCGCGCTCACCATGCCTGGATGCCGGTAATGGACTTTGCTCAGGGGTTTGGAGGCCTTGAGGCTCTTGGTTACCTTTCAGAGTTTACAGCACAGCCTTAACCCTCAGTAAAGACTGACACATGGAAATTTGGCTGGAGGTGAGAGGCGTGGAGCTGTACAAGCACCTGCCTTTCAGGGTTCGGGCCTGTTGTTCTTCTCCCAGTAATTAATGACCTAAATATGCATGAGTGACAAGAAGTAAGGAGTGACTTGTTAAGGGTAAATTTTGCATCTCGTCAGGTTTCTTCACTGAATGTCAGCCATGGTGTAAATGGTAGTAGAGAGCCTTTGGGGGGGGGGGCATTGTTAAGACCTTCTGAGTTAATTCTAATGTGCAGTGGACACATTTGGCAGAGAAAATCGTCCCAGAGGTGCTGGATAAGAAAGGCCCCAGAACTTTCATGTGGAAGCTGAGAGTGGCCATGACTGAGAGTGGCCATGACTGAAAGTGACGGTGAGGGTGAATGTTCATGAGCAGCAGCTCCTCACCACCGCGGGCCGACTGCCACAGGCCAAAGCGGGAATTCCTTTCTCAGGATGAGCTGCCTTCCTCTTCACCTCTTCATAATCACCGGTCACTTCAGCCGGCGCTCACAAAACATCCAGGTGCCACGTGTGGCCACAGAAGTCTTCACAAGGGCCTAGATTTGGGTATGGATGGTAAAGACACACCCTTACCAGTACTGTGGGAGTGCTGTGTGTCTTTAGAGGGGCGGGGGCTTGAGGGATGATTTGCTCCCTACTAGGGCTGAAGCCAAAGCAAAGTCCTTGAGTATTCATGATGATTAGGCTTTGAAATGGTGATGGAAGACTTGTGCCTCCATGCTGTGTACCACAGGTCATGGAATGGACTAGCTAGCAGCAGAGGCTATAAGTAAGTAGCTATAAAAACAATAGCAAACGACTCATTGCAGACTGAAAAACCTACAAGTCTGAAAAGATGGTCCCCACAATGTCAAAATAACAGGTTTTACCACATTGTAGGGAAATTTGGTCCCTTCAACGCAATATATACACACCCATACACACAGACCCCCATAGCTATCTAAATGGGGACCGTCCATTCATTTCTATAGGAAAAACCCTAATCCCAATCATGACATCCTTAACCCCTACCCCGCCCCAAACTTCATGTAACAAACGTTAAGGAACCAAAGTAACCAACCCAAATACAAGACGTTTAGCATTTTTGCTTTTTTAATTGAAGTCACCGATTTTTATAAAATTGAGGTTATCCAAATGGGGACCTGAAAAAATGTCCAGAAAAGTAGGAAATTTCAGGTTTTACCCACACTCTGCTGACCAACACACACACACACACACACACACACTATTGTGGGGTATTTAAATTGACAATAGATGTTTTAAGTCTTAAGTGCAGTTTAAAATTTTTGTGGCTTTCTAAAACTACCAGTGTGGCTGAGGCAGATGGACACAAAGAATGAATGAATGCTACTATGCAAGCATTGTCTCTTATGGAGTCAATATTTATTCTACAGTAACGAAAGTGTCCATCTGCTGATCCAGGACAGGACACTTATTGAGGACAGGGTTACAGTGAGTAATGAAAATGTCCATCGTGCAGAAACCACAGGTCAGTGAGGAGGCGTGGGACCCATGCAGGCAGCCGGGGACTCCCCGGGTGGGACAGCAGTGATCGCATGGCACACACATGTACATATCAGTGATCGCATGGCACATGCAAGCACATACCAGTGATCACATGGCAGATACATGCACATTCCATGCCACACATGGATAGGTATTTTTCAATACCAAGAATGCAGGGATCGTACTTGTGCTCTTGACAAGATGGGTCCTCCTAAGAAAGAACTTGGGCTGCAGTGGATCATGGGATTGGTTTCCTTTGGTGAGGATGCAACCGATGCATCCTTGATATATGGGGTGGGGAAAGAACGGAATCTGGGGACTTTTACCATCCTCTGTACTTCTGTTCTTAAGTATTTTAGCTGGTCACCAGCAATGGAGGATGACGTATACCAGGTACACGAGAACACAAGCACGGTCAAGTATGCGTGTTGAGAAACACCCATTGCTAGACGCTCTGCTTAACTGCAGAGTCTTTGGGCAGCAGGAGAAAGCCCTGGGAACAGGCGTGCTGCACCATCAGTAACATCCCATTACAATGGGTGAGCCTTCCCTTCCATGCCGCCATGAAGCTTATGAGCTGTATCGCAATTAAGCCCCAACTCCAACGGAGGCTGCAGCCAGTCAATGCAGGAAATGCGGGAGAAGATGGGGACACGGCTGTTACTTCAGGTTTTGCGTCACAGACATTTCTTGCAGAGTTATTAATAAACACGTGAAGGCGACCGAATGGGAAAGGGACAAGAGGGTAAAAGCGCAATTTCACAGTGCAGTCGCATGTAATGTGATATATTTCAGCTAAGCTGCAATGTGGCGCTTCTTTCAATGGCAAGGATCACTATGGAATATTCTTAAGAATTCATCCTGTTAAATCTCAACAAAGAGCTCCCGCATACAATGAAGGCCGGAAGCAACATTGCAGCAGAAGTAACCTTTAATTGAGGTTCTACCACTGAAGTCCCCTGGAACCGCTTAAAGAGTAACATTTCATTTGATACAAATGCACATCTCTTGTGATAAGGGACTCCTAGCAGACTGATCCTTAGGTTGTTCATCATTGTTGGTCTTGCAGAGATTCCTCCAGGACCTTCTCTGAGCATGCAAACTTCCTCCAGGCCTTTTCCCCCAGGACACCTTGCTGGACGTGTATAAAGCACACAAAAATGAGGCTCTCCAAGACTCCTACCGGGATTATCTCTAGATAATGTTTTATGTTGGTCAGCAGCTGCCCTGGGATAGTCTCCCGCTAATGCTTACCGGCACCCTCTCATTGGCCCTGTGTCATGCCACTGTTTATTACCCACTGTGATTATCCTCTGCCAGTTTTCACCACTATCTTATCTGGTACTGTCTCTCGCTACCATTATTATGGTATGGAATCCTTGATAGAAGCCAAGCCCTATCCTTTTTGTCTCTGCTCCCTTGAAGATTTTCTTTTATTGCTTCGCGATTCATACATGTCGTACCCCCAGCTTGGCAAACTGTATTGTGAGGATCCCCCTCCTCTCTGCAAATCTAATCATGGTGGGGGGGAGGGTGTTCTGTATTGCTTCGGGGGCTGAACCCCCCCCCCCGCCGCCCCCCCCAAGGGCCAGATCCCAGGACGGCTCCTGCCCTCACATAAAAATGAATTTCCATGTTGCCTGCTGGCTGGCAAACCCTAAGTATTATAGAGAGGAGGGCAGGGAGCCCAGACTGTCAGCTCTGTAGGCCTCCAGCCGGCTTCAATGACCCCACTTCCTGTTGTTCTCAGCTGCCACAGGAAAAGGTTTCATAAACACAGGAAGATCTGTGTCTGCTGTCAGTGGAAAGGGGATGGCGATGTAGGAAATACAGCTTTGATTGGAAAGGAATAAACATGCCTGTACCTGAGGTTGCAGTGTGAAAAACGTGACAGCTAGAGGCAGGCCAGGGGTTGGGCGACGTTCTCCAATCTTACAGCCCCCCCCAGGGAACAAATACAAACCTGATGCTAGGGCTGGGCAATATATATGATGTATCAACTTATCGTCAGATAAAATTGAGAATCTTCGAGAAAAAGCATAGTGCATCTCAGCCTATCACGTCACAAAAACAAGTGCAATTCCAACCAATCAAATGGTAATCTTTTAAACATAGACAACCTATGTCAACAAATGCATAGCAAGGTTGATGGAGTTAGCGGAGCGTGCCCCATGCAACTGTCTTGGAGTTTTCGAGGAGGAAGTGGCTGGCCAGCATTAACAGTTGAAGGGAATGGCAGATGCTATGAAATAGGTGTGGTTCCATTGTATGAGGTCCTGTAAACGGGGATTTGACATTTGCTTATGCCAAAATGAGCAGCCAGAAATAATGAATGATCCTCCTGATAAATACCGAGGTATCTTTCATAAGTGCGGGTCTCGCTTGAGAAGGTACTCATTAGTAACTTCAAATCAAATGGCTCTTAATGTGCTTCTTGACGCTTAGGCTGAAACTTACTTTTTTTTATAAGTGGCTTTCATCCATTAGAAATGGAAAGCGAGAAGGGCTAACTACTGCCCTTAGTGCAGGCCCATTAGCTAAAACAAACCTTAAAACACAGCAGAAATATGTGATTATAGGGCCAGGGATGATGTGTATGTGAGTGGTCAGGATTGCTGCTATTGACCGGTGAAGACAAAGAAGCATGTCTTCTGATTCGACATTAGCACAGCTTTCTAGAGCTTACCCGTGAAGGCTGCAGATAGCATTCTGTAAGCAACCTGAAGCAAATTAAGAAGTCAAGGGTTAAATTGCTCTGGATATTCAGATGGGCTGTTATCCAGTGCGATAAGTGAGCTGTGCACATCCTACAAATAACAAAAGACAGTCCTTGACTTTGTAACTCTGGGCAATTAATTACTGCCACACTAGTATCAGTCATACTGTGCCCAAAATGGAAAAAAAATGAAAGCAACTGTAAATGCCCATTAAATTAATGTTTTCTCAGTTAACTCTGTTAACTGAGACATGCACAAGTAGACCTTCGGATGTACTGTGCAAAAGTCTTAGGCAGTCAAAGGGTATGATTAAAGCTTAGACACATATGCACACACATTCAGTGCCACATAGACAAAGTGCACATAGTGCAAATACGTTCCCATGGTGCAAACAAATTTAAAAAGGACATAATAGAATATCCTAAAAACAGAATACTCGAGTAATCACTTACTCATATACGCAAATTCTAAGCAAGAAAAGTAAGCCCATTAGCTTGATTTCTTTGAAAAACTCTTTTTCCAGTGTCTAATATGAGAAAGGCAGCTTGGTTAGTCAGTCGTGGCCACACCAGGCCTGTGCATGTATATCTAACCCAAACCTGTATATGTGACAGTGCCTGGTCTGGTGACAGTTACACTACATTGGCATGTCCCAGCATGAGATGAATTTGACACATTTTCAAGCACTGATGCTGATAAATTAACCCAAACAAAGTCTGCTACTGAATTGCTCCTCATTAACCTACCGGCTGGTGTGACTTGTTTTGCAGCAACTGGTTTCTGCCTTAATGACTTAATTAACCTTTCTGAGCTGACAGTAGACACTAGGGCTCCCACCCACATCTTAGAATAGTCTATTAAATTACTGCAGTTTAACTGCATCCTGTAACAAAAGCAGGTCAGCGCACAAGTAACGGAATCCTGTTGGCCTACCATTGTTTGGACTTGGTCTGAGGTAGCATCTCCGAAGCTTTTCCCCATAAATCTGACGGATGCCTGCGATGGACCCATGGGACACATAAGCAAGCCATTGTTCACAGTGACACACCTTTGCTGTCCGTTAGTAAACCTTAGGGGACAGCTTAATATTTCTGCATATTCTGTATCTGCACAGAGTTTCTGAGTTTCTTTGCTGCTGTCGTTTTGCGTCTGCACAGGTGAGGTATCAGGAAGCTTCGGTCGGGCCGTGTCTTGCTGACGATCCACACCTCAGTCCTTGGCACAGCTCCCAAGACAATGCAGCCATCACAGAGTCATAGCGGTGAGCGGCTGGCAAAGAATGAATCATGGGCATCGATGTTACGCATCCCACGCGCTTAAACGGTCCAGATTACAGCCTGTGGAGAGATGGATCACCAAATGCCTCCCCTCAAAATGATGATGCGATTAAATGATAGGATTAATGTACTAAAGCTCAGTCAATGTTAAAATTATGACTTGAATACATAATGAGGGAAAACGCGGCATGGGCAATCAAAGTATTAACTAGCATACTGGGGGCTGTTTGATTTCTGTCAGAGAGATTAGAATCCGCTACAGAGCATCTGAACAGACAGGGATGTCTCTGTGTTCCACTGTACAGAAAACATTAGAAAAGCTTCTGAAAAGGTAACTAATTATCTTGTTCCTGAAATGACCAGGGGCACCGCCTAGTATCGCATAGTCAGGGCCAGCTCTAGCTATAGGCAGAATAGACAGCTGCCCACAGTCGTGGAGGAAGTGAAATGATCATCAGTATTCTTCCTAAGTAAAGCTTTGCCTATAGGGTGCTCTGGTTATGGGATGTATTGGACAAAATGGCAAAAAGATTTAAGATGACAGGTCAAGTGATGCTGAACTGGAAGGGGAAGAAGGGATCATTTGATTGGCCACCTGGGCGATTTTGCCAGCTTAGCTCTCCATCCGCAGCACATCGTACCCCTCTCTGTACAAACACCAGCGCAGTGGCCGAGCCGCTACCACGAGGTCCGGGATGGTGCTGAGATGTGACTCGGACCTAAGGGCGCTGGGACACCGTACCCGGACACAGGGGTATCTGCGAGAACAGAGAAACGGCATGTAGGCTACCAAGAGACTCAGGTGCGTGGGACTAAGCTGGGATTCAACAGGTACGGGAGGCGTAAAGGTAGGCGGAGATGGTAAGCATGCCAAGGGGAGGCCGCATGTGTGATCTGGAGGGAAGGGGCATCAGCTGGACATCCTACAGCATGTGAGGACAATGTGAGAACAGTGCTGTGGGACCATTACAGCAGTCGGATTAATAACAGGGAAAGGGTGAAATTAGTTCTGATTTAACTGTCAGATTTTATATGCCGGGTATCAGTTAATTAACCTGGTTAACCAGCCATGTCAGGCCACACACTCACGGCCTCTCGTGGCTTCCCAGAGGATGGGGCTTCCCATTACCGGGGGCTGTGTACGCGGCCAGAGCATTGTCACCACAAGACTACTGTCTCTCACATCTTCGATCTACTTGCTGGCCTGCCAGACATTCTGGCCTGGCATCGAGCACTGCGTGCAAACCAATTGGACACACCCTCCTCACTCTCATGGTCTGATGTCCTGCAGAGATATCAGGGCACCTCTAAACTAACAGTTCCCTCAAAAAAGCCATTTTAGGTCCTCGGACTGGCAATGGAGGCAGAGTGAACTGGTCACATTGGTGATTTTCATTTGAAGATTGTACTCAACTGAGACCAGTCAAACAGCAAAGATGCAGCACTGAGTTCATTTTGACTGTGCCAGATGGCACTTACTTCAGGGCATCTATATCTATATCTCCTGCAGACAACTTCAGACTGGACTTGGTGTCTGGAAATAACCTGCACAGTTCAGATGACTCATCTGTGTACAAATTACTTTGCAGATTAGTATTCACAGGACAAAAGCTACCCTGTCCACATCCAAGGTCTGCCTCTCTCATTACAGTTTCAAACAAGAAAATGATTCCTGTCAAGAAAGAAGGCCCCCATTGTCTGCTATTAATAACCAGCCTTGGCTGTCTACTACTACAGAATAAAGAGCAGTCCGGATTCTGGTGTGAGACAACCGGAATCGATTCTAGCAATTTCTTCAAGGGCTGAATGCAGAGGAAGATTGGTGCTGGACTGCATGAGGGAAGGAGATGCCGCAATGCACCCTGGGTAGTATTTTAACATCTGCCCTATGGGACTGGCACGGCAACAAATTAGGTAGATTACCAGGATTTGTCAACAGCGTCTGCTCTCAGAGCTGAGAGCGGAGAGAGGGAGGAACAGAGCAGCGGGTCGAGGATAAACGGGTGTATGTGAAAGGAAGGCTCTCAGCCAATGGCAGGGCAGCGTGACTCATAGCCGCGGTAACTGCAGCACGACAGCAGGGCGACAGGGAATGTCGCATCCATCCATCTTCAAATTGCTTATCTTGGTCAGGGTTTTGGGGTTTTATTGGGCTAGTATCCATAGATTAAAATAAAAAATGAAAAATAAAACTTGTATACATTTTGTAGCTCTTATGCAAATGAGATGAATTACCTAAAGATTTGTCATGTAACAGGAGAACAGAATCTCTTTATATCGCAGTGTCTGTTTTCTCTGTGTTATGTAATAGCAACTGGTACATATTTATGTCAGAATCAGGCAGTGCTGGCCTAATGGTTAGTGGCCTAATGGTTAGTGATTGAAAGGTTGTTGGTTAAAATCCCCAACCAGCAAAGTACCACCGAGGTTCCTGAGCAAGTTTCACACCCTCAAGCACTGGACCCTAGGCTCTGAATTAGCTGCCCACTGTTGTGTGACAATGTCACATATGGGTTAAATGCAGAGGACACATTTTGACAGTTGTACTCTGGTATTTCAACAATGACAATTAAGCACTTTCACCTTTAAACAGTTGTTTAAAGTCATTAAAATCTCTGCTATATAAGATGCAAGTTTTAATGCGTATAAAATAAACATTTATGTCAGTGTGTCTTATTGAATATTCCTTTTTCATTAAATCAGTGTGGAGTCTGATGCTTTTTCTGTCCAGAATTCAGTGAGGGTAATTCGATTTTATTCGAAACAGCATGTAGAAGTACAGTGTACAGGGCCAGATTATTGCAAAGAATGGTCTGCCTCCACGGCGCCGTGGGAGTGAAACACAGCAGAGCCCCTAACTGACCCCGGCAGCATCGCCAGCGCGTGCCGACCCCACTTCCCCATCGCCATCCCTCTGAGGTGGCCAGGACACCCGCAGCCGGAATCAGTGGGAGCTGACTGCCGGACGACAACTGCCACAACTGCAGCTGGCAGAGCATACACCGGCCCGATCTAGACAGCCAGATCGGCTCTGTCGGCGAAAGCGACAAGGCTCTATCCTGTTTTAGTCTGCGGCTAATTAAGAAGCCCACTCATGCGGCTGCGTGTAGGTGGAGAGAGGCAGAGGCCCGGCCACGGCCTGTCGGCTGGAATTAAGCCCGCTACCCCTGCAGTGGTACGGTGCATCCCTGGCTGCACACAAGCTCAGCGTCTGGGAGAGTGGTTATCATTCCCCTGGGCCTGGAAGGCAACACGTTCCCTTGCCCGGCTTTAGGGAGGGGCTGCTCGGTAACCCCCCCCCCCCACACTGCCTGTCTCAGCGAGAGATCCCCATCTGCCCCCGACGTGCGGCTTATCTTGGCCGAGCAGGAGCCCCGCCCAATAAGCGGCACAAAGAGCCGTCATCTGCAGTCCCGGAGGTGTGAAATTTAAATGGAAATGCTCCACATCGCCCAGAGAAAATAGGAATCTGAGCACGGTGACGACCGGAGGGAAAAAAAATTAGAGGAAGCTAGGCTCAGGCACGGGACAGACTTACAGCTCTGGATATGCCATTCTCTTTGAAGTGTGCAGTGAGAACTTAAACTACAAATACGAACGCCAAGCTTCAAGTAATCCCCTTCCGCCAACGTTCAGTATGTCCTAAAGATGGTCTCGTTTCGGCGTAATAAGTTTGGAAAGCTTTCCGAATGAGCTTAGCAGCAAGGCGGACGTGGGGATCTGTCGGCACGCCTCTGGACGTGCCGTCTTTTCCCACGGGTGTGTATACCACAGGCAGGATGCTGCCGGGAGCGGGAACCTGGTGGAACAGAAACCTGGAGAATTGGGAACCTGGAAGAGCGAGAACCTGGAGGAGCGTGAACCTGGAAGAGCAGGAACCAGGAGGATCGGAAACCTGGAGGATCGGGAACCTGGAAGAGCGGGAACCTGGAAGAGCAGGAACCAGGAGGATCGGAAACCTGGAGGATCGGGAACCTGGAAGAGCGGGAACCTGGAGGATCGGGATCTCCAGCGTGGTTCTGGGGAGCTTTCGGAATCAAATCAGGTCAGACCTGACATATTCCCTGTGCCTCTTATGTGAGCTTCATGCTAATATGGGCACCTCAAGCCAGCATCCACCTTCTTCAGCACTTTATCAGCACTGTCTACCTCTGCTGCTATCTGCACATCCTTCCCTGATGAACCTCCTATTAATTGCATATTAATTGGTTCACTCTGATTGATGCACTGACCTTTGTCTTGCACCGTCTCATCACTTATTTGACTGCTGTTTGTCTTTGTCCCAAACCTACATGATCCAATGCCCTACCCGTAACTGTGGCCCTTGGAATACATGTGGCAACCAGAAAACACCTTGAAACTTCTCTGCATTTTTTGTGGCCTGCTCCCAGCGGTGGGAATAGCAAACTGGTAAATTAGCTTCACTAGTTATTGGTTAGCGGATTAGCAGAACCCTGCCCACCACTGCCTGTTCCTAACACAAATACACACTGAATGTGAAAGTAAATTGCACTTAGTGTGACTGTCATTCGCCGCAATCCCTTTATGGTCCCAGCAAAAGGCCCGTAAAGTCATCCTGCCCACCTAAGTGGTCATTAAAGGGCAATGATCAGCATCACCAGCATGTCTGAGCATCAGCGACTCGGCAATATGCTTCCGAATTATGCATTTTATGCACATTGCATCTATCTGTGACTTCGCACAGAGTGCCCACCAAACTAATTAAATTTCTGGAACAAATAAACTACCTCAAAGAAACAATCGCACTGGATGTTCAAACGCTGGACTGAAAACATCAAATTGCTTCAAAATGTAAGGCTAATTAATGAGGCAAAGTGAAATCAGACAAAATGTAAATATTGAATCCTCTTAGCAATAGATAAAACCTGGTTTCAGATTAAATATGGCTGAAGGGTCCAAATTACAGTCTCCAGAACCAACATAAACAAGCTGAAGTAATTACACCGAATATCGCATGAAGAGTAAACGAGAATTGTCTCGTTTTCAAAATCATAACAAGCCAGCATTCAGTTATGTGGACGGCAGTCATATAGCTTTAAAAGAACAGCTTAAAGAGGATCCATTGGTCACATCCACAGCATATCAGTAATTGATTCTAACTGCAGAAAACTCAGACAATCAGCTATATTATACTGCCTGCTTGAAAAATATCCCTATTTTTTACTCTAAAAACAAAAAGATAATCTGAATGTTCCGGCACTTTTTATAATGTAAGAAATGAAACAGACGTGTGCATGTGTGTATATGTGCATCTGATTGTGCATTGCATGTTTGCATGTGTGTGTAGCTTGACCCAAACCAGTCTGTCACTTTCGCATAAATGTTTAATCTGCCCAATGAAATAATAGCCATCAATAATTAAATGGCTTTGTCTGCTGAGGTGATGTCATTCTCTCAAACTACCTCAGCATCTGTAGTTTTCCTTTGTTAAACCTGGAGAAGATCAGAGGTAAATATTGGGGCGGGGCCACGAGGACACTGGTCCCAGATTGGCCACCAGAGTGCCCCCTCCCGTCACTCACCCATTGAAAGCATATCATTAGTTAATTAAAAGTTTGCTCTCTGTGCATGAATTATTAGTTCTCTTATGCCCCCCATCTTAAGAAAACTCGTAGGATTGCCCCTGGTAGGGGTTCCTCAAAAGTCAAAGAGGGAGTTGCAGTTTCTAATACATCATTTTATTTCTACCACATATAAACAGGGCTCACTCTGAGCGCGGTGGTGGAGAGCAGGTCCCGAGCGCCTCGTGTCCCATAATGCTCGGTGCCACACGTTTGATGCTGGGCAGTGTGTTCGCTTTAGACTACAGTGCCAGCCATGCACAAATACCCCCGGAAGCCAGGTAAGAGCCATTAACCGTGGGTTGTTATGGGAGGAGAGGGCCTTTTGACAGCTGGCAGGGGAGTGCACATGGGCTGCTGTGGGTGGCGCTCAGGTGCAGCCCCTAAGGCGCCCCCATCCTCAGCTCTGCAGTGTTTACTGCCCCACAGCCCCGCTTAGCCCCAGGCCTGTCAGAGCCATTACTCCACCTGTCAGTCAGGCCCCCAAATCTCCTCTGATCCAGTACAGCCCTCCAAAGGGACACATTCAGGCATGAAGGAATCACATTAAACTTAGCATGGTATTTACTTTAAATTCCCTAGTGCTATTTATTCACATTACTAAGACTTTTATGAAAAACAAACAAATGTCCTATTCTCTTACTGAGGCCATGCGGACTTTGCGGGGGTCCCTGACGGGACTCGAGCCTGACTGATTCTGGTCACCCCCCCTTCCCTGGCTGCTGCCTGCTGCCTCTCATCACTTACATATGCCTGCCTGAGACCTTTGTTTCATCCATGCTCACAGAAATAGGCCATAACAACTCATATCCCAGAAGGTGCTATGTTCAGAACCCTCCTCTGTGCCCCCATGTGGCGGCTGTGTGCATTGCAGATTCAGTTCCTCCCATGTGCAGCTGTGAATGGAATAAAGGTACTTTATTCATCCCCATGGGGAAATTCCTTTTTCCATCTACTGCAGCTATCTGTCTATGAGACATTCATGCAAGCCTGAGCAAGCCTTTGGGCGGTGGGGGGAGGGGGGGTCAGCCAGCATGCAGCACCCCTAGAGCTGGGAGTTAAGAGACATGTGGACATAGCCAGAGTCATGTCACTATGCTACCATGGCCAGGGCTGGAGCTGGTCACCATCTGATCATGGTAATTCTGCTCCACTAACATTGCAGTTCATGTGTACTTATGTCGAGGTGTTAGAAGGCCACAGTTAGTGTTTCTAAAACCGGTGATATGACTGTACTTTCCAAAGAAGGTGGAATGTCCTTCAAATGAAGAGAATTATGATGGTGTCTCAGGCCCAAGGGACCCATCTATCCCGTCTTTAAAGTGCCACTGAAGATTCTTCTGCTTCCTGAGATTGCAAAGCACTCCAAGCTCCACCCGAGCCCAGGCAGACAATGCTGGTTTTACGCTCATCGGCCCATTTCCACATCTTGTCTGGGGGAGCAGATTCTGGTTCCTGTTTTTTCTTTTGCTTTCCTGTTGCAGCTGGATCTGCGATCAGGGTGGGCAGAGGAATGGCCGCCCCTGGCAGGAAGACTGCGCTAACCAACAGGAAAGGCCTGCCTTTAGCATAAACGCGGGACAATGGCGCTGTCTCTGCAGGGTTCCACAGCTACGGTCAGGAAAACTAGATACTGCAGGCCTTATTCTGCATCCTGAAAGTCCCAGCAGGGTACAGATTAATCACTGCATGCTTTTGGTCCAGCATTCGAGTGCCCCTAACATTCAATTAGTCTGTCTGCCCAATTACTGCATCAGTACTAGATCAAAACTCCTCTGGGCAGTCCAGTGCAGCCCAGTGACGTGTTGAATTTGCAGAATCCTCAGTATGCTTTTGATATACTGCTTTCTTTGGTTTGAAAAAAATTGACCTGGTCCTGCTAGTTTGCGCTGTAATCTTGGCATGATTACTTACTATCCCAGATAAAGTGAGGAGGTAACGGTGTCTCGGATGTACAGTGACACTGCAGCACAGAGAAACTGAGCAGGAACCCCCTTTATAAAGAAACAAATAAGAAATAAATTCATTCATCTGGACAGTTTGCTGTCAGCACTGCGGCCCCTCATGCCCAGGGTTGGCAGTTTTCTGTGTGGAGGCTGAACATTCTCTCCATATTTGCCGGGCATTGCTCTCGTTTCCGCCTGCTGTTTGGCTGTACCGGCGTCCTTAGCTCCCCTGTGCGTGTAACTCTGTCTCTGTGTGTCTGTGTATGTCCGTGACTGTATACCCTTGGGACGGGCTGCTGTCCAATCACATACGGTTCTTGCTTATGACAGAAGCGAGTTGAAGCAGCCATCGGCTGCCTGGTTCTACCTACTTAAGCTCTGTGGCTTAGTGACACAGTGTCACTCAGAGATGTATTTTTCAAACTGACAAAAAATGCACATCTAGATAAAAACCGCTATGACTGTGTGTG